>JASXSY010001057.1:0-211718 GCA_034509805.1 Sipha maydis
CAGTGACTGCTAGATAGCGAATGCTGTTGACGCCGGAGGCGTCTCTGTTTTCCACCAGTACATGTTATCATAAGTAATAATTATCACACAATTCATAACCGTGGTAGATTTTTGTAATTCTACATAAAAATGCTTTGAATTATTAATTATTAATTAATGATTTTTTAATAAAATAGAAAAGCGAATTACACCCTCAGCGAGGCACACAGAAGCTAGTCTATTATATAAAAAAATTTCTGAGCGTTCCCATTGGTCGACGGTTTTTTTTATTCCCCGTGAGCTTTTTACCTATTTCTTCGGTCCCATCCCGTTGCCTTTTTCCTCCTCTATCCATTACGGCCGTCCTTTGAATTTTCCGACGAGCCGTTTTTCCGATTCGACCGGATGAAAAACCCATATATATATCGTTCTAAGCACCTAGCCAATCGCGGCGATCGTTACCTGTTTCCCTCGCGCCTCCGTGACGTTTCGCCCCGCGTGACGTCACATATCCGCAGTCGTCCGCTTACCTTATCTACCTTTTCGCGTCCGCCGAACCGTTTAAATGTCCCGATTTTCGCCATGATTTACAACTCGACCGTTAGGTAGGTAGGCATTAGGCGTTAGGCGGTAGGATCTGTAGGTACCCGGTTCGAATCCTGCCCGTACTGTTCGACCTTTGTTGCGCAGTAATCGTTGATTTGTACAGCCGCCGACGGATGATGCCATCGGGAACATCTGATTTTTTTTTTTTTTCGCTCCGAATTTTTTTTTTTTTTTCGTTAAAGTTTCAACTTTTTTTTTTTTCGTTTAAGTTTTAACAAATTTAAACGTGAATTCTATAAAAGCAATGAAGACCTGCTACGTTTTTAATTGTGCTTTTTAATTATTACGTTAACTTTGATACGATTTATATTTACAAATGGCCGTATGTTTTCATTATACTTTTCTTATTGGAATGGAATTCAAAGTCATTGGTGCTAATGATACTGTTCAAAATAAAATGGTACGTAATACATTCAACTTTAACTAAGCTTTTATTGTGTCTTTAAACAACGTTAAATGATTGTTTTCATTCCTAATAGTACGTTCAAAGGCAATGAATTATAAAATACTCAAACACGGGTACATTTTCAACCGTACGTATACATTTTCAACCGTAGTTGGACAATCTGATAGTATTCGTCAATATACAATACATAGGATGGATTCAATGTGATTGAACGAAATAACACTTTTGAAAACATATATGGATTTCTAATCAGATAAAATGGTATGTATTTCATTTTTTTGTTCGTATTATTATTCAACTATACTCTAAATGTGTTTGTAAAATATTTTAAACACATAATAAATTTTAATTGTTATAGGGAAAGAGCTTTGTTTATTGGAATTTTATAGTTAAATACGTATGGTTGTACCTAATGACTGTAACTTTCTGACATTTGTTGCGTAGTAATTGTTGTGCTGCCGCCGCCGAAATGTATAGCCGCCGTCAATGTCTGATACATCGGAATCGATTTGTTTTTTTTTTTTCGTTTAAGTTTTAACTTTTTTTTTCGTTCTTTAAGTTTTAACTTATTAACAAATATATATGTGATTTCTGTTTGTTTTCGGTATATAATTACACACAGCTAAAAAGCAATGAAAACCTGGTATGTTTTTAATTGTGCTTTTAAATTATTACGTTAAATTTGATATGATTTATTTTTCCAAATAGCCGTATGTTTTCATTATACTATTCTTATTGGAATGGAATTCAATTTCATTGGTGCTAATGATACTATTCAAAATAAAATGGTACGTATTACATTCAACTTCAACTTAGCTTAAATTGTAACTTTAAACAACGATAAATGATTGTTTTCATAGTTAATTTAGGTATACGGGTAATCAAACATGGGTACCATAATCAGAGATTTGATTGATTATTTGATAATAATACTTGATTTTTTTCTACTGTATGTTGAGAATCTGATAGTATTGTCGGTATACATTGTTGACTGGAAAGGATTGTGAACGAAATTACACTTTTAAAAACATGTAGAGATGGTATGTATTACATTTTTAGATTGTATAATTATTCAACTATACTCGGAATGGGTTTTTAAAATATTTTTAATACATTATTAATTTGAAATTGTTTTATCAAAAATTATAGGGAAAGAGCTTTGTTGTGTACTATGCATATTATAATCTAATAATAATATATGCATATTACAGTTGACTGGAATGCTATAATTCAATGTGAATGACTTTACGTAATGATTGTAATGATACTATTGAAGAGACCCTCAGATATAAAAATTAGAAAACATGGTATGTATTACATTTTCTAAATGCATTGAATGTGTTTTTAAAATATGATGTAGGAGAAGAGTCTTATAGTTTTAACCTTTACACTTGGTGTTACTTTTTTGATATTATAGAATTATGAAAACAGAATTAAATTACATTTTTAATACTATTTTTCAATTATTTGCTTTAAATATGGTATTAAAATATGTTTAAGACATTTATTTATATTTTTTTATATTTTATATATTTATATTATAGAGAGCTATAGGAAGTTTTCAATATATTTTGTTGACTGCTAAGGAAAAATTCAAATTATTGACAAAATATTGCTGAAAACACAAACACAACATAGGTTATATTGTTCACATATCACAGCTATTATTATCACTATTATGATATATTGGAAATGCTTATTAATTTTAATTAATATGTTATTCATAGATATATATGTTATTTCGATTTGTTTTCCTTAAAATAATATAAGGAGACAGCTAATCGGATGTTTTCTGATATGATATTATGAAATACTCGCACAGCTATAAGACAATGAAAACCACGTATGTAAATAATTGTGTCTTTAAATTATGATAATTACACACATTGGATTTCATATATTTTTCCAAATAATATAGGGAGATAGCTGTTGTATGTTTTCATTATACTTTTGGAATGGAATGTCATTGATGCTAATGAGATACTATTCAAAATAAAGAAATCATGGTACGTATAACACATTTTTTAACACATTCCTTCGACTCCATATAATATATTGAATGTTTATTATTTCGGTTTTAGTTAAAGAGTGTTATAGAGCATCAGTCTTTACACTTGGATAAAATTAAATGAAAACTTTTATAACATGAAAATGAGGAAGCCCAGTAAGTTTTAATTTTTTTGTAAATCATAAATAAGCTGTTGTATGTTTTCATTATACTTTTTTTATCGGAATCAAATTCAATGTCATTGGTGCAAATGACAAAAATCAAATAAAGTTAACAATATTACACATTTTATAATGCTCTAATTCCACTATGCTTTAAATGTCTTTTTAAAATATATTATAATATACTGTGTACTTTGCTCATAGTGGGTTGCAGAGTAATGGATTGAGAAATGCTCGAACCTGAGTGTAGTGCTATTGTACCCCACAGCTTGGTTATAAATAGATTTTTTTTCTCCTAATATAATATTAAAATATTTTTGTCTTAGTATAGTTTATTTACTTAAACCCTATATTACTGGATCGTTGTATAATAATAAAAATATTTGCTTTGCAATGATTATGTTTTACACTGTGTTATTAAAACTATCAGTATAGTTTGCGTTTAATATTCATACACTATACTCAAAGTTGTCTAATATGAAATTTTATAGCATACCTACAAGTTTTGAACAAATTTGAACAAATTCACTATTCCTAATACCAATGTTCATTATTGTGCAATAATCATATATCATTTAGATCTATCTACATATCAATGCTTATCTCTGTTTTTTAAATGAAATGTATTTATTTTTATCCATTTAATTATTGTTGATTGTACTACATATTGATTGATAATTTGAAATCAAACATGTTATATATTGCATTTTTAAATTGTGTCATACTTTTTAAAGCTATACATTTTTATTGTGTTTTTAAATCATATTAAAATTTATTACTTTTATTCACTTCAATATGCTAATGGTTTATCACAGGAGAAGACATTTATAATATATTTATAATCATAAAGAGTTGTTTTATTCTATAATTGAAATATCAAGATCTATATGTATATTAATACTTTTTTTTTGGATTCTATTCCATTTGTTTAGAAATAAATGTGATAGATTTAAACTTTAACTATTGTTGTGGAGACACATAATGTTCTATTCGATTATTTTCAAATATAATGTGGTTTGCCCTGTGCTATTTGATTGTTTTACTATTTTACATGGTTTTATATTTTTGACACATGTCAGTTGAGGGTATGGTACTGCAGTAATAATAATGAAACAAGTATATTAACTTTTTTATAATGAAAAACAATTTTTGGTGCTCTTTAAATAAATTATACTATGTAGGTATCCTTAGCGATTACATTCAATATTTTGATTCCAATTTTCATCGGTTTAGTATTACAAATTACAATTCTTACTCATTGTGGACTACTTTGATGAATACAAAATCCTAAAAATCCTTTTTTAATTCTATTCCATCTATTCAATAATTATTATTGCTCTCTGCTGTTTGATAGTTTTACTTTTTTACATGGTTTTATATGTTTAACACATGTAAATAGAGGGTATGGTACCTGTGGTGCTAATACTGAAACGATTAGGTAGGTATATTAACTTTTTTACGATTAAAAACATTTGTTGAAGCAATTCAAATGAATTATACAACAATGTAGTTACCCTTAACGATTACATTCAATATTTTGATTCCAATTTTCTACGGTAAGTATTACAAATTACAATTCTTACTCATTGTGAACTAAAAAAAGATTGTGCAAACAGTGACTGCTAGATAGCGGACGCTGTTGACGCCGAAGGCGTCTCAGTTTTCCACCCTCATGTGTTATCAAAAGTAATAATTATCACACGATTCGTAACCTCGGTAGATTTTTGTAATTCTACATAAAAATGTTTTGAATTATTAATTATTAATTATAAATTATAAATTAATGATTTTTTAATAAAATAGAAAAGCGAATTACACCCTCAGCGAGGCACACAGAAGCTAGTCTCTATTATATAAAAAAATAACTCGCGCTCCCATTGGTCGACGGTTTTTTTTATTCCGCAGGAGCTTTTTCCCTTTTTCATCGGTCGCTTCCCGTTGCCTTTTACCTCTTCTTTCCATTTCGGCCGTCCTTTGAATTTTCCGACGAGCCGTTTTCCCGATTCGACCGGATGAAAAACCCATATATATATCGTTCTAAGCACCTAGCCAATCGCGGCGATCGGTACCTGTTTCCCTCGCTCCTCCGTGACGTTTCGCCCCGCGTGACGTCACTATTCTGCGGTCGTCCGCTTACCTTATCTACCTTTTCGCGTCCGCCGGACCGTTTAAATGTCCCGATTTTCGCCATGATTTACAACTCGACCGTTAGGTAGGTAGGCATTAGGCGTTAGGCGATAGGATCTGTAGGTACCCGGTTCGAACCCTGCCCGTACTGTTCGACGTTTGTTGCGCAGTAATCGTTGATTTGTACAGCCGCCGACGAACGATGCCATCGGGAACATCTGATTTCTTTTTTTTTTTTTTCGCTCCGAATTTTTTTTTTTTTCGTTAAAGTTTCAACTTTTTTTTTTTCGTTTAAGTTTTAACAAATTTAAACGTGAATTCTATTTGTTTCCGTTAAATAAAAGCAATGAAGACCTGCTACGTTTTTAATTGTGCTTTTTAATTATTACGTTAACTTTGATACGATTTATTTTTACAAATGGTCGTATGTTTTTTTCATTATACTTTTCTTATTGGAATGGAATTCAACGTCATTGGTGCTAATGATACTGTTCAGAATAAAATGGTGCGTATTACATTCTACTTCAACTAAGCTTTTATTGTGTCTTTAAACAACGTTAAATGATTGTTTTCATTCTGAATAGTACGTTCAAAAGTAATGAATTATAAAATACTCAAACACGGGTACATTTTCAACCGAAGGTATAAATTTTCAACCGTAGATGGCCAATCTGATAGTATTCGTCAATATACAGTACATAGGAAGGATTCAATGTGATTGAACGAAATAACACTTTTGAAAACATATATGGATTTCTAATTAGATAAAATGGTATGTATTTCATTTTTTTATTCGTATTATTATTCAACTATACTCTAAATGTGTTTGTAAAATATTTTAAATACATAATAAATATAATTGTTATAGGGAAAGAGCTTTGTTGACTGGAATTTTATAGTTAAATACGTATGGCTGTACCAAATGCCTGTAACTTTCTAACATTTGTTGCGTAGTAATTGTTGTGCTGCCGCCGCCGAAATGTATAGCCGCCGTCAATGTCTGATATATCGGAATCGATTTGTTTTATTTTTTCGTTTAAGTTTTAACTTTTTTTTTTCGTTCTTTAAGTTTTAACTAATTAACAATTATATATGTGACTTCTATTTGTTTTCGTTATATAATTACACACAGCTAAAAAGCAATGAAAACCTGGTATGTTTTTAATTGTGCTTTTAAATTATTACGTTAAATTTGATATGATTTATTTTTCCGAATAGCCGTATGTTTTCATTATACTTTTCTTATCGGAATGGAATTCAAAGTCATTGGTGCTAATGATACTATTCAAAATAAAATGGTACGTATTACATTCAACTTCAACATAGCTTAAATTGTGGCTTTAAACAACGATAAATGATTGTTTTCATACTTAATTTAGGTAAACGGGTAATCAAACATGGGTACCATAATCGGAGATTTGATTGATTATTTGATAATCTGATAGTATTTTTCGGTATACATTGTTGACTGGAAATTATTGTGAACGAAATGACACTTTTAAAAACATGTAAAGATGGTATGTATTACATTTTTAGATTGTATTATTATTCAACTATACTCGGAATGTGTTTTTATAATATTTTTAATACATTATTAATTTGAAATTGTTATATCAATAATTAAAGCAAGAGAGCTTTGTTGTGTACTATGCATATTATAATCTAATAATAATATATGCATATTACAGTTGACTGGAATGCTTTAATTCAATGTGAATGACTTTACGTAATGACTGTAATGATACTATTGAAGAGACCATTAGAAATAAAAATAAGAAAACATGGTATGTATTACATTTTCTATATGCATTGAATATGTTTTTAAAATATGATGTAGGAGATGAATCTTATAGTTTTAATCATTACACTTGGTGTTTCTTTTTAGATATAATAGACATAAGAAAACAAAATGAATTACATTTTTAATACTATTTTTCAATTACATGCTTTTAAGGTGGTAATAAATTATGTTAAATACATTTATTTTGATTTTTTTTTACCAAAAATTATAGGGAAGTTTTCAATATATTTTGTTGATTGTAAAGGATAAATTCAAATTATTGATAAAATGTTGCTGAAAAAACAAACACAATATAAGTAATATTGCTCACATAACACAGCTATTATTATCACTATTATGAGATAATGGAAACACTTACATTATACTGATGGAATAGTATTCATTGTCATTAGTGCTAATGAGATACTGTTCAAAATAAAGAAATTTTGGTACGAATTACACATTTTTAACTCATACCTTCGACTACATATTATCTATTGAATGTTTTTTTTTCAGTTTTAGTAAAAGAGTGTTATAGTGTATCAGTCCTTACACTTGGATAGCATTAAATGAAATCATTTATAACATGAAAATTAGGAAGCCCAGTAAGTTTTACTCTGTTTGTAAATCATAAATAAGCTGTTTTGTGTGTTCATCATTCTTTTTTCATTGGATAATGGAATGGAATTCAATGGCATTAGTGCTATTCAAAACAAACACAGATTTAAAATTAAGAAAACCAGCTATGTATTTTTATTTTAAAATATTATTAGTAGAGAGCTACTGGATGTTTTCAATGATTTTCGTTAAACAGATATAATATTATTTACTTATGTTCAAAACTTTTTATAATTTTATTGTTCACAATTAGTCTATTTTTTGACTATTATTTAACTGTGTCTTTAAATTATGTGTTACATAATTATAAATTTGTCTTCTAAATATATGTCAAATACAATTTGATATATTTTTCCAAATAATTTATGGAGAAGATAGCTGTTGTATGTTTTCATTACACTTTTTTTATTGGAATGGTAGCCAAATCAATGTCATTGGTGCAAATGACGAAAATCAAATAAAGTTAACAATATTACACATTATTTAATGCTCTTATTCCACTTTTCTTTAAATGTCTTTTTAAAATATATTAAACTATACTGTGTACTTTGCTCATAGTGGTTTGCAGAGTAATGAATTGAGAAATGCTCGAACATGAGTGTAGTAGTATTGTACCCAAGAGCTTGGTTATAAATACCATTTTTTTCTCCTAATATAATATTAAAATATTATTGTCTGAGTTTAGATTATTTACTTAAACCCTATATTACTGGAACGTTGTATAATAATAATAATATTTGTTTTACAATGATTATGTTTTACACTGTGTTATTAAAACTATCAGTATAGTTTGCATTTTATATTCATACACTATACTCAAAGTTGTCTAATATGAAATTTTATAGCATTCCTACAAGTTTTGGACAAATTACATCAAATTCTAACACTATTCCTAATACCAATGTTCATTATTGTGCAATAATCATATATCATTTAGTATTCACTTACAACAAGATCTATCTACATATCAATGCTTATCTCTGTTATTTAAATGAAATGTATTTATTTTTATCCATTTAATTATTGTTGATTGTACTACATATTGATTGATAATTAGAAATCAAACATGTTATATATTGCATTTTTAAATTGTGTCATACTTTTTAAAGCTATACATTTTTAATGTGTTTTTAAATCATATTAAAATTTATTACTTTTATTCACTTCGATATGCTAATGGTTTATCACAGGAGAAGACACTTATAATATATTTATAATCATCAAGAGTTGTTTTATTCTATAATTGAAATATCAAGATCTATATGCATATTAATACTTTTTTTAGATTCTATTCCATCTGTTTAGAAATAAATGTGATAGATTTAAACTTTAACTATTGTTGTGGAGACACATAATGTTTTATTCGTTTATTTTCAAATATAATGTGGTTTGCCCTGTGCTATTTGATTGTTTTACTATTTTACATGGTTTTAAATTTTTGACACATGTCAGTTGAGGGTATGGTACTGCAGTAATAATAATGAAACAAGTATATTAACTTTTTTACAATTAAAAACAATTTTTAGTGTTCTTTAAATAAATTATACTATGTAGGTACCCTTAGCGATTACATTCAATATTTTGATTCCAATTTTCAACGGTAAAGTATTACAAATTACAATTCTTACTCATTGTGGACTACTTTCATGAATACAAAATCCTAAAAATCCTTTTTTAATTCTATTCCGTATATTCAATACTTATTATTGCTCTCTGCTGTTTGATAGTTTTACTTTTTTACATGGTTTTATATGTTTAACACATGTTAATTGAGGGTATGGTACTGTGGTGCTAATAATGAAACGATTAGGTAGATATATTAACTTTTGTACGATTAAAAACATTTGTCGAAGCAATTCAAATGAATTATACAACAATGTAGTTACCCTTAACGATTACATTCAATATTTTGATTCCAATTTTCTACGGTTAAGTGTTACAAATTACAATTCTTACTCATTGTGACCTAAAAAAAGATTGTGCAAACAGTGACTGCTAGATAGCGGACGCTGTTGACGCCAAAGGCGTCTCAGTTTTCCACCCGTACGTGTTATTAAAAGTTAAAATTATCACACGATTCGTAACCGTGGTAGATTGTTGCAATTCTACATAAAAATGTTTTGAATTATTAATTGTAAATTATTAATTTATTAATTATATTAAATTAAAAGCGAATTACACCCTCAGCGAGGCACACAGAAGCTAGTCTATTATATAAAAAAATAACTCGCGCTCCCATTGGTCGACGGTTTTTTTTATTCCCCGGGAGCTTTTTCCCTTTTTCTTCGGTCCCGTCCCGTTGCCTTTTTCCTCCTCTATCCGTTTCGGCCGTCCTTTGAATTTTCCGACGAGCCGTTTTCCCGATTCGACGGATGAAAAATCCATATATATATCTAATTAAGGTCCGTCCAATCGCGGCGATCGTTACCTGTTTCCCTCGCGCCTCCGTGACGTTTCGCGCCCTCGTGACGTCACTATTCCGCGGTCGTCCGCTTACCTTATCTGCCTTTTCGCGTCCGCCGCACCGTTTAAATGCCCCGATTTTCGCCATGATTTTCAACTCGACCGCTAGGTAGGTAGGCATTAGGCGTTAGGCGATAGGATCTGTAGGTACCCGGTTCGAACCCTGCCCGTACGGTTCGACGTTTGTTGCGTAGCCATTGTTGTTGTACTGCCGCCGTTGAATTGCACAGCCGCCGACGAACGACGCCATCGGGAACATTCGAATTTCTTTTTTTTTTTTTCGCTCCGATTTTTTTTTTTTTTTCCGCTAAAGTTTCAACTTTTTTTTTTTTTAAGTTTTAACAAATTTAAATGCGATTTCTATTTGTTTCCGTTATATAAAAGCAATTGAAGACCTGGTACGTTTTTAATTGTGCTTTAAAATTATTACGTTAACTTTGATACGATTTATTTTTACAAATGGTCGTATGTTTTCATTATACTTTTCTTATTGGAATGGAATTCAACGTCATTGGTGCTAATGATACTGTTCAGAATAAAATGGTGCGTATTACATTCAACTTCAACTAAGCTTTTATTGTGTCTTTAAACAACGTTAAATGATTGTTTTCATTCCTAATAGTACGTTCAAAGGTAATGAATTAAAAAATACTCAAACACCGGTACATTTTCAACCGTAGGTGGATACTCTGATAGTATTCGTCAATATACAATACATAGGAAGTATTCAATGTGATTGAACGAAATAACACTTTTGAAAACATATATGGATTTCTAATCAGATAAAATGGTATGTATTTCATTTTTTTATTCGTAATATTATTCAGCTATACTCTAAATGTGTTTGTAAAATATTTAAAACACATAATAAATTTTAATTGTTATAGGGAAAGAGCGTTGTTGACTGGAATTTTATAGTTAAATACGTATGGCTGTACCTAATGACTGTAACTTTCTGACATTTGTTGCGTAGTAATTGTTGTGCTGCCGCCGCCGAAATGTATAGCCGCCGTCAATGTCTGATATATCGGAATCGATTTGTTTTTTTTTTTTCGTTTAAGTTTTAACTTATTAACAAATATATATGTGACTTCTATTTGTTTTCGTTATATAATTACACACAGCTAAAAAGCAATGAAAACCTGGTATGTTTTTAATTGTGCTTTTCATTTTATTCAAACATGGGTGACATAATCGGAGATTTGATTGATTATTTGATAATAATACTTGATTTTTTTCAACTGTAGGTTGAGAATCTGATAGTATTTGTCGGTATACATTGTTGACTGGAAAGGATTGTGAACGAAATGACACTTTTAAAAACATGTAGAGATGGTATGTATTACATTTTTAGATTGTATTATTATTAAACTATACTCGGAATGTGTTTTTATAATATTTTTAATACATTATTAATTTGAAATTGTTTTATCAAAAATTATAGGGAAAGAGCTTTGTTGTGTACTATGCATATTATAATCTAATAATAATATATGCATATTAAAGTTGACTGGAATGCTATAATTCAATGTGAATGACTTTACGTAATGATTGTAATGATAGTATTGAAGAGTCCCTCAGATATAAAAATATGAAAACATGGTATGTATTACATTTTCTAAATGCATTGAATGTGTTTTTAAAATATGATGCAGGAGAAGAGTTTTATAGTTTTAACCTTTACACTTGGTGTTACTTTTTTGATACATTTTTAATACTATTTTTCAATTATTTGCTTTAAATATGGTATTAAAATATGTTTAAGACATTTATTTAGATTTTTTTTATATTTTATATATTTATATTATAGAGAGCTATAGGAAGTTTTCAGTATATTTGGTTGACTGCAAAGGAAAAATTCAAATTATTGACAAAATGTTGCTGAAAACACAAACACAACATAGGTAATATTGTTCACATATCACAGCTATTATTATGACTATTATGATTTATTGGAAATGCTTATTAATTTTAATAAATATGTTATTCATAGGTATATATGTGATTTCGATTTGTTTTCCCTAAAAATAATATAAGGAGACAGCTAATAGGATGTTTTCTGATATGATATTATGAAAAACTCACACAGCTATAAAACAATGAAAACCACGTATGTAAATAATTGTGTCTTTAAATTATATTGATTACACACATTGGAGTTCATATATTTTTCCAAATAATATAGAGAGATAGCAGTTGTATGTTTTCATTATACTTTTGGAATGGAATGTCATTGATGCTAATGAGATACTATTCAAAATAAAGATATCATGGTACGTTTTACACATTTTTTAACTCATTCCTTCGACTACATATTATAAATTGAATGTTTATTATTTCGGTTTTAGTTAATGAGTGTTATAGAGCATCAGTCCTTACACTCGGATAAAATTAAACGAAAACATTTATAACATGAAAATAAGGAAGAACAGTAAGTTTTAATTTTTTTGTAAATCATAAATATGCTGTTGTATGTGTTCATTATACTTTTTTTATCGGAATCAAATTCAATGTCATTGGTGCAAATGACAAAAATAAAATAAAGTTAACAATATTACACATTTTATAATGCTCTAATTACACTATGCTTTAAATGACTTTTTAAAATATATTAAAATATACTGTGTATTTTGCTCATAGTGGGTTGCAGGGTAATGGATTGAGAAATGCTCGAACCTGAGTGTAGTACTATTGTACCCGACAGCTTGGTTATAAATACCCTTTTTTTCTCCTAATATAATATTAAAATATTATTGTCTTAGTATAGTTTATTTACTTAAACCCTATATTACTGGATCGTTGTATAATAATAAAAATATTTGCTTTACAATGATTATGTTTTACACTGTGTTATTAAAACTATCAGTATAGTTTGCGTTTTATATTCATACACTATACTCAAAGTTGTCTAATATGAAATTTTATAGCATACCTACAAGTTTTGAACAAATTAGAACAAATTCACTATTCCTAATACCAATGTTCATTATTGTGCAATAATCATATATCATTTAGTATTCACTTACAACAAAATCTATCTACATATCAATGCTTATCTCTGTTATTTAAATGAAATGTATTTATTTTTATCCATTTAATTATTGTTGATTGTACTGCATATTGATTGATAATTAGAAATCAAACATGTTATATATTGCATTTTAAAATTGTGTCATACTTTTTAAAGCTATACATTTTTAATGTGTTTTTAAATCATATTAAAATTTATTACTTTTATTCACTTCTATATGCTTATGGTTTATTACAGGAGAAGACACTTATAATATATATAAAATCATAAAGAGTTGTTTTATTCTATAGTTGGAATATCAAGATCTATATCCATATTAATACTTTTTTAAGACTCTATTCCATCTGTTTAGAAATAAATGTGATACATTTAAACTTTAACTATTGTTGTGGAGACACATAATGTTCTATTCGATTATTTTCAAATATAATGTGGTTTGCCCTGTGCTATTTGATTGTTTTACTATTTTACATGGTTTTATATTTTTGACACATGTCAGTTGAGGGTATGGTACTGCAGTAATAATAATGAAACAAGTATATTAACTTTTTTACAATGAAAAACAATTTTTGGTGCTCTTTAAATAAATTATACTATGTAGGTACCCTTAGCGATTACATTCAATATTTTGATTCCAATTTTTATCGGTTTAGTATTACAAATTACAATTCTTACTCATTGTGGACTACTTTGATGAATACAAAATCCTAAAAATCCTTTTTTAATTCTATTCCATCTATTCAATAATTATAATTGCTCTCTGCTGTTTGATAGTTTTACTTTTTTACATGGTTTTATATGTTTAACACATGTTAATTGAGGGTATGGTACTGTGGTGCTAATAATGAAACGATTAGGTAGGTATATTAACTTTTGTACGATTAAAAACATTTGTCGAAGCAATTCAAATGAATTAGACAACAATGTAGGTACCCTTAACGATTACATTCAATATTTTGATTCCAATTTTCTACGGTAAAGTATTACAAATTACAATTCTTACTCATTGTGAACTAAAAAAAGATTGTGCAAACAGTGACTACTAGATAGCGGACGCTGTTGACGCCGAAGGCGTCTCAGTTTTAAACCCTCATGTGTTATCAAAAGTTATAATTATCACACGATTCGTAACCGTGGTAGATTGTTGCAATTCTACATAAATCTACATAATACTGTTTGAATATTAATTAATGATTTTTTAATATAATAATTAAGCGAATTACACCCTCAGCGAGGCACACAGAAGCTAGTCTATTATATAAAAAAATAACTCGCGCTCCCATTGGTCGACGGTTTTTTTTATTCCGCCGGAGCTTTTTCCCTATTTCATCGGTCGCTTCCCGTTGCCTTTTTCCTCCTCTATCCATTTCGGCCGTCCTTTGAATTTTCCGACGAGCCGTTTTCCCGATTCGACCGGATGAAAAATCCATATATATATCTAATTAAGGTCCGTCCAATCGCGGCGATCGTTACCTGTTTCCCTCGCGCCTCCGTGACGTTTCGCGCCCTCGTGACGTCACTATTCCGCGGTCGTCCGCTTACCTTATCTGCCTTTTCGCGTCCGCCGCACCGTTTAAATGTCCCGATTTTCGCCATGATTTTCAACTCGACCGCTAGGTAGGTAGGCATTAGGCGTTAGGCGATAGGATCTGTAGGTACCCGGTTCGAACCCTGCCCGTACGGTTCGACGTTTGTTGCGTAGCCATTGTTGTTGTACTGCCGCCGTTGAATTGCACAGCCGCCGACGAACGATGCCATCGAGAACATCTGTTTTTTTTTTTTTTTTTCGCTCCGATTTTTTTTTTTTTTTTCCGTTAAAGTTTCAACTTTTTTTTTTTTTAAGTTTTAACAAATTTAAATGCGATTTCTATTTGTTTCCGTTATATAAAAGCAATTGAAGACCTGGTACGTTTTTTATTGTGCTTTAAAATTATTACGTTAACTTTGATACGATTTATTTTTACAAATGGTCGTATGTTTTCATTATACTTTTCTTATTAAAATGGAATTCAACGTCATTGGTGCTAATGATACTGTTCAGAATAAAATGGTGCGTATTACATTCAACTTCAACTAAGCTTTTATTGTGTCTTTAAACAACGTTAAATGATTGTTTTCATTCCTAATAGTACGTTCAAAGGTAATGAAATAAAAAATACTCAAACACGGGAACATTTTCAACCGTAGGTGGGCAATCTGATAGTATTCGTCAATATACAATACATAGGAAGTATTCAATGAGATTGAACGAAATGACACTTTTGAAAACACACAGAGATTTCTAATCAGATAAAATGGTATGTATTTCATTTTTTTATTCGTATTATTATTCAACTATACTCCAAATGTGTTTTTAAAATATTTTAAATACATAATAAATTTTAATTGTTATAGGGAAAGAGCTTTGTTGACTGGAATTTTATAGTTAAATACGTATGGCTGTACCTAATGACTGTAACTTTCTGACATTTGTTGCGTAGTAATTGTTGTGCTGCCGCCGCCGAAATGTATAGCCGCCGTCAATGTCTGATATATCGGAATCGATTTGTTTTTTATTTTTCGTTTAAGTTTTAACTTATTAACAAATATATATGCGACTTCTATTTGTTTTCGTTATATAATTACACACCGCTAAAAAGCAATGAAAACCTGGTATGTTTTTAATTGTGCTTTTAAATTATTACGTTAAATTTGATAAGATTTATTTTTCCAAATAGCCGTATGTTTTCATTATACTATTCTTATTGGAATGGAATTCAAAGTCATTGGTGCTAATGATACTATTCAAAATAAAATGGTACGTATTACATTCAACTTCAACTTAGCTTTAATTTTGTCTTTAATCAACGTTAAATGATTGTTTTCATACTTAATTTATGTTAACGGGTAATCAAACATGGGTGACATAATCGGAGATTTGATTGATTATTTGATAATAATACTTGATTTTTTTCAACTGTAGGTTGAATATCTGATAGTATTTGTCGGTATACATTGTTGACTGGAAAGGATTGTGAACGAAATGACACTTTTAAAAACATGTAGAGATGGTAAGTATTACATTTTTAGATTGTATTATTATTAAACTATACTCGGAATGTGTTTTTATAATATTTTTAATACATTATTAATTTGAAATTGTTTTATCAAAAATAATAGGGAAAGAGCTTTGTTGTGTACTATGCATATTATAATCTAATAATAATATATGCATATTACAGTTGACTGGAATGCTATAATTCAATGTGAATGACTTTACGTAATGATTGTAATAATACTATTGAAGAGACCCTCAGATATAAAAATATGAAAACATGGTATGTATTACATTTTCTAAATGCATTGAATGTGATTTAAAATATGATGTAGGAGAAGAGTCGTATAGTTTTAACCTTTACACTTGGTGTTACTTTTTTGATACATTTTTAATACTATTTTTCAATTATTTGCTTTAAATATGGTATTAAAATATGTTTAAGACATTTATTTAGATTTTTTTATATTTTATATTTTTATATTATAGAGAGCTATAGGAAGTTTTCAATATATTTTGTTGACTGCAAAGGAAAAATTCAATTTATTGACAAAATGTTGCTGAAAACACAAACACAACATAGGTTATATTGTTCACATATCACAGCTATTATTATCACTATTATGATATATTGGAAATGCTTATTAATTTTAATTAATATGTTATTCATAGGTATATATGTGATTTCGATTTGTCTTCCCTAAAAATAATATAAGGAGACAGCTAATCGGATGTTTTCTGATATGATATTATGAAAAACTCGCACAGCTTTAAAACAATGAAAACCACGTATGTAAATAATTGTGTCTTTAAATTATGATAATTACACACATTGGATTTCATATATTTTTCCAAATAATATAGGGATCTAGCTGTTGTATGTTTTCACTATTTTTTTGGAATGGAATGTCATTGATGCTAATGAGATACTATTCAAAATAAAGATATCATGGTACGTTTTACACATTTTTTAACTCATTCCTTCGACTACATATTATAAATTGAATGTTTATTATTTCGGTTTTAGTTAAAGAGTGTTATAGAGCATCAGTCCTTACACTTGGATAAAATTAAATGAAAACTTTTATAAAAGGAAGCTCAGTAAGTTTTACTTTTTTTGTAAATCATAAATAAGTTGTATGTGTTCATTATTCTTTTTTCATTGGAAAATGGAATGGTATTCAATGTCATTAGTGTTATTCAAAACAATCACAGATTTAAAATAAAGAAAACCTGTTGTATATTTTTATTTATTTTGTCAAATAATATTATAAGGAGAGAGCTACTGTGTGTGTAAGAAATGTGATTGACTTTAATGATATTTTTTACACACAAACAGATATAAAATTATCAACTTATGTTCAACACTTTTTATGATTTTATTGTTCACAAATAGTCTATTTTTTGACTATTATTTAATTTTGTCTTTAAATTATGTGTTAAATAATTATAAATTTGTTTATTAAATATATGTTTAATACAATTTGATATATTTTTCCAATTATTGTAGGGAGAAGAAAGCTTTTGTATGTTTTCATCATACTTTTTTTATCGGAATCAAATTCAATGTCATTGGTGCTAATGACAAAAATAAGATAAAGTTAATAATATACACATTTTTTAATGCTCTTATTCCACTATGCTATAAAATATATAGTCTTTCTAAAATATATGTGTACTTTGCTCATAGTGGGTTGCAGAGTAATTGATTGAGAAATGCTCAAACATGAGTGTAGCACTATTGTACCAAGAACTTGGTTATTAATACATTTCTATTCTCCTAATAAAATATTAAAATATTATTGTCTTAGTATAGTTTATTTAATTAAACCCTATCTTACTGGATTCATTATTGTGTAATAAAATGTATCATTAAGTATTCGCTTATAACAAGATCTATCTACATATCAATGGTTATTTCTGTTATATTTAAATGTATTTTTTTTTACCCTTTAATTATTGTTGGTTCTACTACATATTGATTGATAATTAGAAATCAAATATGTTATATATTGCATTTTTAAGTTGTGATATTCGCATTGTACCTTAACAATAAAAAATGTTTAAATATTATACATTTTTTAATTGTGCCATACTTTTAAAAACAATACATTTTTAATGTGTTTTTAAATCATATTAAAATGTATCACTTTTATTCCCTTCAATATGCTAATGTTGGCGCCGAAGAACGACAGACGTTCGTCGACGTTCCGGTGGACATGGACATCGGTCAAAATTACGTTGTAGTCGACGTAGCGGGTGATGATGATGTCAACATCGACGTTGACCTGGTCGACGAAGATTTGATGGCCAACATCGTAGTCGTCGAAGAGCTGATCGCCGCCCGAGTTGGCGCACAAGCACCCGACCGCTTACACATCGGACCGATGGATCGCGTTTGTCCTCAATGCTACGCGAAAAATTTCGTAAGTGAACATTTTATTTGTTGTAGGGACGGTAAGGTTTTGTTGACAGGTGACAGAGTGTTGGGAGAGGTTCCGCTTGCATTGCGGAGACTGCTCAGCGGAGACGGCTCGGAGAACAGGCATTTTCAGAGCGAGGTCCGTCAGTACAACAATGCCATGGCGTTCGCGTCTCTGATCACGCAAGACTTCCAGGCACCACCGGGACGAGGACCCAGAACATTCGTCATGCACGGCCAAACGTATCACCTGATCAGTGACGCGGCCGCCGGACCGGACGTCATCCCACGGTTCTGTCAACTGTACTTCGTGGACACGCGGTTGGCGACCGAGAGCCGCATTCGAAACCCCGTCAACTCCGCGTGTAGACCGGATCTTTTGGACAGATTGGACATCATGTTGAGAGAGATCAACCCGTACGCCCGAATGTTCATGCACATGACGGAGATGTGGAACAGAGAACAGATTTTGGCTGCGGCGGAAAATCCGGCGAGACCGCCTCGGACTGTGAGTATGCATTTCGTACGTGATTCCAGAGACCCGGGACGCCGCAACCAGCCGGCCGTGCGTGAGATCGCCGCAGTGTTTGTCGGTAACGACGGCGACCCGCCGGAAAACGTGGACTTCGTTGTTTACGATAGGAATCCGAATCCCAACGTCAACCACCGACGAATGCCTTCCACGAGCCGTCATACGGACCCTTTGCTGTACCCGCTATTCTTTCCCCATGGCGAAAGCGGATGGGCCACACACATGCCGCACGAAGGACCGCGTCGCACCCGCGTCAATCAAAACGTTTCACTGAAGGAGTATTCGTGTTATACATTTTAGATTGTATTATTATTCAACCACACTCTAAATGTGCAAAGGAAAAATTAAAATTATTGACAAAATGATTCTGAAAAAACAAACACAACAAAGGTAATATTGCTCACATAACATAGTTATTACAGCTATTACCAAAAAATAAAGTAAGGAGATGGCTAATCAGATTTTTCATTGTACAATTTCTGATATGATATTATGAAAAACTCACACAGCTATAAAACAATGAAAACCACGTATGTAAATAATTGTGTCTTTAAATTATGTTGATTACACACATTGGATTTCATATATTTTTCTAAATAATATAGGGAGATAGGTGTTGTATGTTTTCATTATACTCTGGGAATGGAATGTCATTGATGCTAATGAGATAATATTCAAAATAAAGGAATCATGGTACATATTACACATTTATTTTAAAAGTTATTAAATAATCACTTATTTATGTGTAGAAAGAACTTTAAAAAAAATATATATATAATAGTATTGAACAAATGTATGAACTATAGTTACGATTATTTATACTTGGAAAATAAACTTACAACTCCAGATGATGCATTGTAATTAGTCTTGTAGCTCCGCTTAGACCATTGCCCATCGGCCACTACAGTACACATAGGACTACCATCGGAGTCAACATTACCACATTTTAAAGCAAGTTCTTTTTCTTCTTCGCCAGCTCTTTTCATTTCTTCCCATGCAGTATCCGAAGTAACAGTGGCTAAAGTAGATTGTAATTTTATGAAAGTAGTATAGGATAACGATGGTATTTCAAGGAATGAAACAAATTCTGATAATTGTGTATGACCGATACCTATTTATTAAATTTAATATATTAGATACCTATTGATACAAGAACTAAAGAACTTTTGGTATTTTGAACCTATTTGCTTGTACATTATATATTTATAGAAAATACCTATATATATATATATATACTATAACCATATCGATAAATACAAACCTATAGCTTGACAAGCGCTGACAGCAGCATTATTAGTTGTTACTCTGGAACTTTGATTATTATTTTCAGTATATAGTTTCTCCACAATATTACAAACTTTACACTTAAAAAAAAAAAATAGATTGGAATCCATTTATTTTTTCCGACTCATATTCCATATCTATAAAAGAGCAACCGAACCCACTATCATGTCTTTTTTGAATTTGACTAAATAAATACGATATATTGTTGCGTGCCGGTATGGGAGTACCGGACAGTGCAACGAGAGAAGAGTCCTCAAGTGACAGTTGCTCAATCAATGTTAGATAATTTAAATAATATGAAATAATGAACTCTAGACTTTATTAAATATAACGTTATTAAAATAATTCTAAGTCCAATATTTAATTCACATATAAAATTATTCTAATTCCAAAATAATTATAAAATAAAGTAGCGTAAAGGTGCATACATAACAAGACTAAAAACACATCTGAAAATGGGTCTGTTCCCGGGTTCCTTATATACCCGACCTCTACAATGAATCAAAGGAGTGTGTGTGATATCTCACAATAATTCATATCCGCTGACGCAGAGATCCAGGATGTGGTCTCTGTGGTCTAGTATATTTTAGTATATTCTAATCTATCTTTTCCAGGATATGGTTAATGGTGCGTTTTCCGTGTGAATCATAAGATGTGTGATTTCACATATAGAGTTTTATCCCTATCGTACATATACATATACATATACATATATATACAGTGGCGTATTTGAGGGGGGGGCCATGGGTGTATGGCCCCTCCCTTGGCATTTTTATTGGTGATATTTTAATCACGGTTATATCCTGTATATAGGTAATAAAATAATATAGAATTTACACAAGTGATATTTAATATTCATTTCGTATTTTAAATTTTTATCAACGTTAATGATATCGGCCAATTCTTGTCTAAATTAATATACCACGGTTGTAGTAATACACTGATATCACACTATACCACGGAATACAATCTACGTTTGTTATATTATCAAAATTATTGTGGAGGTAGCCGAAATGATAACCAAAAAGACGTGAAGTACTGAATTCTGAAGTGTTAAGTGTTTTTGCACCCGAATTGTCTGTGGCTTTAACAACTGTTTTGTTTATTAATTAATTATTTATTTTCTCTCTATTCTGTTTCTTTTTATAAATAAAATAGTCTACAATTAAGATTATTTTATTATAAACTGATTGTTTCATTATGAAGAGAATAAATGATTATTTTAAAACTAATAAATCTGAAGAAAATATTTTAGTTACATGTCCTACTAAAAAAAATAAAACATTAGAAAATGATGAACAAAAACAAATTGATGATAATCAACATTCCATTAATGGTAAGTAGTCTCTTAAAGATGTTCAAATACTTTTTTCCATTCTACTTATAATTTTTATTTTTATATTTTAGTAGGTACCTACCTATTTCAGATTTGAATTTTATTATATTATTATTTTGATAACTGCGCCTTTTTAAGTTTCAGAATTCTTCTTCTTCTTCTTCTTCTTCTTCTTCTAATTCGCCTTCCTCCCAACTATTTGTGGTCGGCCACCCTTGTCCTACACCTCCACTCTACTCGGTCAATCACATCTCCTCTGCACACACCGACAGCCCTCATGTCATTCTCCAAAGTCTCCAACCATCTCTTTTTTGGTATTCCTCTTCCTCTTTTCCCTTCAACGTCCATCTTCATAACCACTCTTACTGCATTCGTTTCCTCTCGCCTCATCACATGCCCAAACCATCTCAGCCTATTTTCTCTCATCTTGTCCACAATTGGCGCTACACCAACACTACCTCTCACGTATTCATTCCTTATTCTATCTTCTCTTGTCACTCCACTCAACCATCTAAGCATTCTCATTTCCGCGACACTCATACTTTGTTCTATTCTCCTGTTAACCGCCCAACACTCTGAACCATACAGCATAGTTGGTCTCACTACACTTTTATAAAATTTACCTTTCAGCCTAATTGGAATTCTCTTATCGCATAACACGCCCGATGCTTCTCTCCATTTCATCCACCCGCACTTAATCCTATGTTCTACATCAATGTCAAAGCCCCCGTCCTTTTGAACAAAAGATCCTAAGTATTTAAAGCTCTCAACTTCACCTATCACATCACCATCTATTGTCAGTTGTCTCCTCATTCCTTCAACTTCTTGGTCTCTTTGTCCAAAATCATACTCAATATACTCAGTTTTATTTCTACTAATTCTCAATCCCTTTTCTTCGAGGGCTAACCTCCACTCATTTAACCTATTATTGACAACTTCTAGGTTTTCTCCTATCAGAACTATATCATCCGCAAACATCATACACCATGGTATCTCACCCTGTATCTCCTTTGAAACCTCATCCATTACCACTGAGAACAGGTAGGGGCTTAGAGCTGACCCCTGGTGCACACCTACTCCTATACTGAAACCTTCTGATACTCCATACCGACTCTTGACACTAGTACTCGACCCTTCATACATATCCTGGATCAAATTAACATACATTTTTGGGACATTTTTCCTCATTAATGCCCACCTTAAAACTTCCCTTGGCACCCTGTCATACGCCTTTTCTAAATCTATAAACACCATGCATAGTTTTTTATTCTTTTCTCTGTACTTCTCTACTAATTGCCTAACACAAAATAATGGCTCCATTGTCGATTTTCCTGGCATAAAACCAAACTGGTTTTCTGATATCGAGGTCTCACTTCTTATCCTCTTCTCTATAATCTTTTCCCAGATCTTCATACTATGACTCATGAGCTTTATTCCTCTATAGTTCCCACATTCTTGTATGTCTCCTTTTCCTTTAAATATTGGTACAATAAAACTCTTTCTCCAATCTTCTGGCATTTTTCCCTCTATCAGTATCTTATTAAAAAGATTTTTCAACCACCCAATGCTTACATCTCCTAACATTTTCCACACCTCTACAGGTACTCCATCTGGTCCTACCGTTTTTTTCTTTTTCATCGCCTTCACCGCATCTCTCACTTCCTCCTCGCCCACTAGACCAATCAATCCTTCATTCCATGACATACTCTCTAAAACTTCTTTTGGATATTCCTCGTTCAGTAATTTCTCAAAATATTCTTTCCATCTTTTTTTCACATCCTCATCATTTGTTAAAACTCTCTTATCCTCATTTTTTATACACCAAACATCTTGGAAATCCTTGGATCGCTTTTCTCTGACCTTCGCCAGTCTATAAATTTCTTTTTCTCCTTCCTGTGTTCCTAGCCGCTCATATAACTCATCATACCTATTAAGCTTTGCTTTGCTTACAGCACTTTTCACTATTTTACATACATTTTTATACTCTATCCAATCTTCCCTCTTCCTACTTTTCTGCCATACCTTAAATTGCTTTTTCTTACTCGCTACTACTCTCTGAATCTCCTCATCCCACCACCACGTTTCCTTGTCTTCTGGTAAACTACTTTTGGTTTTACCAACAACCTCTTTTGCTATGTTCTTAACACAAGTGACCATCCTTCTCCAAACCTCATTTATATCTCCCTCAACATTCCACACAGCTTTTTCTTTTAATTTCTTTATAAACTCCTTCTCTTTGTTTCCTATTAATTTCCACCACCTAATTCTGATCTCCTTCCCTGTATTCCTTCTTTTGTTCATCTTTTTTCCACTACACCATACTTCCATTATCATCAACCTATGTTGTGTTATTACAAACTCTCCAGGAATTACTTTACAATCCTTTACTCTTTTTATATTGTCTCTCCTCCACATAAAATAATCAATCTGCGACCTATTTCTTCCACTCTTGTATGTTATATAATGCTCTTCTCTTTTCCTAAAATATGTATTGATTACTGCAAGCTCATACGATTCTGCAAAATCCAAAACTTTTTCTCCAGCCTCATTCCTTTCGCCAAAACCATACCCTCCATGCACTCTTTCATACCCTACCCTCTCACTCCCTACGTGACCATTCATATCACCACCAATCACAGCATCCTCATTTCCTGGTATTCCTTGCATCACCTCATCCATCTCTCGCCAAAACTCTTCCTTTTCACTTTCTTCACATCCTATTTGCGGTGCATACGCACTTATTACGTTTAATACTTTCTCCTCGAATACCAATTTTACCGTAATAATTCTATCACTTTTCCTTCCTACGTCGACTACCTTAATTTTCATCTCATCATCCAATATTACTCCAACGCCATTCCTAGTACTAGTCCTACCTGAATATATTACCTTATAGCCCTCTCCTATTTCTTTTGCTTTCTCTCCTTTCCATTTAGTTTCCTGTACACAACAAATATTAACTTTCCTTCTCTTCAATACTTCTGCTAATTCTCTACTTCTGCCTGTCAACGTTCCAACATTCCACGTGCCTATTCTCACTTTAAATCTATCCCTCATACCTAGACTCAGATTTAACCCGGGGCGCAATGGTGATGTCCCAACACCGTTGACATTACACGTGTTGGGTAGACCTGCACACATAACTGGTGGAACAGCTACCACACTGGCTGTCCGGGTGGTATCACACACTTCAACATCCAGGTCTCCTCCTCCTCTAGATATAATATTTCCTCTCACTTGTTGTCCCCGCGCACATCCGAGATGGGACAAACCGCCTAAGTATCGATAAGGACTCCTCATTCTATTTGACATAATTTTACACCGGCTGTCGACCTGACGCAACCACATTAGTCGCCCCTTACGACCGGCTGTGGAAACCGTGGAAATATTCTGACACCCCTTTCCACAGGGAATTATAAAAATTTTTGATAATAAATGAAAACCTTTTGAATGTCTGTTAACAACGCGGATTAAAATCGTATTTGTTTATTTTTGGTCTTAGAAAAAAAAAAAATCGAAAGTATCAAACTGCTAGCAACGCGGGTTGCTAACGAGTTTGTTGATTATCGTTTATAAATAGATTTTTTTGTTAAACATTTTATTTTCTTGATGTTAAAACCGCCCCCGGGGGTGCGCGTTTAAGTCTAAAGAGTTGATTTCGGTATCAAAAAGAAAGGGAGCAAACGTGGGTATGCTCCCTGTAAGTTTCGAGGGTATATGACCGTCGAGAAAAGATTGATAGCCCCACCCGTTCTGTCGTTAAGGTAAATTATACTTCTGACCTGTTTTATCCCTTGTATCCGCTGTAAGTTCTCACCCCTTGGTCCGACTTCGACGAAAATGGTATGGGTGCACGGAGCTTCCTAAGACGAATCCACCGATGTCTTCAGCGTAATTAACGGTTCACTTTTTCCCGACGAAAACGACGATCTCGCGGGAGCTCGTAAAAACACGTCCGTTCGCGTTCGTGTTCGTTAAGTTTCAGAAGAATTAGATATTGGAAATTTGTTTGGATTAAAAATCGATGACCATACTAAAGCTGCCTTGTTAAAACGTTCAAATGTACCCGATGAACATTTCATTTACCCATTTTCCATTCATAACAAAAACGGTAAACAACTTAAGCGTTATTTAAGGAAAAATCACTTTGAACAATTTACATGGCTAGAATATTCAAGATCAAAAAATGGACTATTTTGTAAGTACTGTATACTTTTCCTAACATCTGAGTATGGCGGTCGAAGAGGTACAGAAAAATTAAAACGACTTATTACTGAGCCGCTAAACCAGTTTGCCAAATTATTAGGAAAAGATGGGCTATTAGAAACACATCAAAATAACGACTATCATAAAAATTGTGTTCAATTTTCTTTTGATTTTCAAAAAACTTTTTCAAACCCAAATAAAGTTGTAATTAACATAATTGATACTGAACGTATGAAACAAATTAAAGAAAATAGAGAGCGCTTAGTACCAATAATTGAAAGTATCATTTTCTTAGGACGCCAAAATATTGCTTTAAGAGGACACAAAGATTATGGTATACTTTCTTCTGAACCTCATTCATCAGAAACTGTTATTAATGAAGGCAACTTCAGAGAAATTTTAAAGTTTAGAATTGTATCAGGTGACAAAACTCTTGAAAGTCATTTAAAAAATAATAATGCAAAAGCAACTTTTATAAGTCCTACTATTCAAAATGAATTAATAGAGTGTATCAGAAAAGAAATTGTATGTAAAATCATTAAAGATATTGAACAGGCTAAGTACTACAGTATTATATTCGATGAAACAACTGATGTCTCAACAATCTCTCAAATGAGTTTAAGTATCCGATATATTTATTCAGGAAAAGTATTTGAAAGATTTGTTACATTTATTGATTGTCATTCATCTATGGACAATGAAAATGAAGACAGCGATGGAGTAGATTCAAACAACCAGATAGAACCAAAATTGACTGGAGAATTTCTTGGTGATATAGTTATACAAATGATGTCCAAACTTGGCTTAAAATTTGATAATTGTGTAGGTATTGCTACTGATGGCTGTGCAGTGATGGTTTCTACTATAGTTGGGGCTGTTCAGCGTATCCAGCAGTCAACAAAAAATGCAATTCATTGTCCTTGCAATAATCATGCTCTGAATCTATCAATTTCAAAGTCATCAACAGTTCAATCAATTCGTAACTGTATTGGTATCATGGAACAAGTTATATCCTTTTTTAACGCATCAGCAAAACGCAATTTCATAATAAAAAAAATGCTCAAAAAAACAAATTGTAAGTATTTGTCAGACCAGGTGGGTAGAGAGGCATGATAGTGTGTTGCATTTTAAAATGTCATTACCTGAGATTATTAATGCCCTTACATCTATATCAAAATGGGATGATATAGTATCATCGTCTAAAGCCAAAACCCTTTTATTTTCAATTTCGAACTGTGAATTTATAATTTCTCTCTACTCATTATCATCTGTATTAGCTGTAACGTATCACGCAAGTAAGACACTACAAGGAAAATACCAAGATATATTAACTTCTTCTGAAGTCATTGAAAATATAATTTCAATTCTCAAGAACAACCGTTCCGATTGTGATACTAACTTTCAAAATATTTTTAATGAATGCAAAGACCTGATGGAAGAACTAGATGTTGATATAAAAATACCAAGGATTGCTGGTAAACAGAACAATAGATCAAATCCACCCAATGTAAATAGTTGTGAAGAGTTTTACAAAATTACTATTTTCATTCCATTATTAGACGGTATTATAAGTGACATGTGTAGAAGATTTGGGAATCATGAAAACCAGACACTTAAAGCTATTACCAAATTAGTTCCTAAGCATTTAGTAAAATTGACAAAAAACGAAAGGAAAGAAATACTTAATGAAATAAAAAATAAATATTCATTTTTTAAGGATACCACAGATGTGCTGTTTGAGTCAGAAATTGAATTGTGGTATACCAAATGGATCCATTACAAAGGTGATTCATTTTAAGAAATTATTCTATTTATCTTTTATTTTTTATTTTTATATTATTTTAGGTAATGGTCTACCATTAAATATCTTAGAAGTAATTGATGAGTGTTCTGATATGATTTACCCTAATATTAGTTCTTTGCTTCACATTCTTGCTTCTTTGCCAATTAGTGTAGCAACTGCCGAACGCAGCTTTTCCACTTTGCGCAGGTAAAATGTTTAAGCTATTTTTTTTTGTTAAATTTCCCTAATGTTTATTATTAATAGACTTTAATTCAGACTATAAACTACTGCTTCAATATTCTTCAGTTAAGACTATATTATTTACTAAGATGGTTATTAAACATTTATTTAGTAGTTAGTTATTCTTATTACTTATTATTCATAAAATATTCACTACTTATAATTAATAATTATGCATATTTATTTATATAATATGTTATAAATAAATAAATTGCTTACATTTGATTTTGCTTTTACCTCTGCTTTTATGCTGTTGCATGATGCTTTGTTTTAGATTAAAAACTTGGTTAAGAGCAAAGATGGGTGAGAAACGACTAACTGGTTTGGCTTTATTAAATATCCATAGAGATATTGAAGTGGATGTTGAAACAATCATAGATCAATTTTCAAAAGTAAAAAATAGATCTATATTACTTTGAAAATTGTTGTAAATATTTTTTTTTCTGATTTGTTGTACAATTTATATATTTATATAGCCATATAAATAAAGGTACCTATATGTATTTCTTAATTTTGTTTTATTATAACCAAATCAAGGACTCAGCTGCATTAGCCGGGGTACGAGTATTACATGACTTTAGGATTTAAGTCTAATATGTATATCCTACGTTTTTTTTTATAACATCAAATAAATATTAAGCAATAATTAGTTAAAAAATACATTAATGTACGGTTAAAAATAATAAATGGAAAATTTCGAATTCCTCACAATATTTTGTTATGTATTACAATTTTTAAATAGCCCCTCCCTTGATTGAGCTCCAGCTACGCTACTGTATATATATATATGTCTTATTGACTATACTGTCTTATCGTAATGTTCGTTATGATCCCACGCACATTCTGATTACTGTGCCTATACCCGTGACAAGGTTTACATATTGGTCATTGTTCCCAACCCTAATATAATGATATTATTATAATGTACTTGCCCATCCCACGCATATCCTAACTATTTTATAATTTGCATTATATTTGATAATGATGTCCATAATAAAGTTTGTGACATCCTCTTCCTATGCCTCTGACACTATGGTACTCTATTGTACTCTATGTATAACATTATGTATGCCGTAACAATATCGACAATTCGTCTACCTTCTAGTTTTCTAAGCAATTAAATTAAAGTAAATTTAGTATATTACATAAAATAATGTAAATTATGAAACATAAAAATAAAAATATAATATATAATGTACTCTGAAATTATTGTGTCAGTTGATGCATCTGTTTCAACACGAAGCTCATGATCTAAAATTGAGTTCATCGATAAAGACGTGCCAAATGATAAACTAGAGTCTTTTTCTGTGCTGTGCAATAAAGTCGGCGAAATCGTATGATTTGGAGTACTAGTTACTATTTCTGTTACACTAAAAATAAAAAAATTATGGAATATAAAATATACCATTGGCTGGAATTAAGATTCAATATCGCATAGATTACCATAAACATAACAATTTAGTCATGTAAAATTATGACGGAAAAATAGTTATTTTTTAATTAAATGTACGCCATTTTAATAGTATTTGTATTTATTTATTAGATTCAAAGTACAGTACATAATTTATACACATTATAATATACCTACAAATGTTTTCTCTATAAATAAATATATTTTATCACTGATAATGATAATAATAATAAATTATTCATAATGTAAAAGATTGAAAAAAAATAGTTTTAATTTAAACACACAAATATATTTCTATATATTTTTTGATAATAATAATAAAATTTATATATTCAGTGGTCGAGGTAGGTCTAATAAGTAAAAGATGGAAATAAATCGAGAATATAAAAGTATAAAATAATCAGTGGCGGAACTAAGGGGAAGAGGGAAGATTCGAGTATTATTATCTTATAAATAATGTGTTAAAAACTCAATAAGTATGGCTGTATGCTAATAGTTATAAAAATAATTTAGGCAAGGGTATTTAATTCTTCATCTATGATAAGGCGCAATTTTAACATTTATCCCGGGCGTAAAAATTCCTAGTTCCGCGTCTGAAAACAATTGGTAGAACAAATACTTACCTATAATTGTAAAATTAGGATTATTTTTGTAACTTACTTGTTAATTGTCTCATACATTTTTTCATTTTTTTTTACATCTTTTTAAAACTTTTCGGCCACCATTTTGCCTACAGGTTCTTCTGTTTTTAATATTTTTTTTATTTGCATCATAAATAAATAAGTCGTAAATAAAATAACAGAGAATTGAACAGACGGAATGTTGTTGATGAATAACAGACAGTGGGTCGAGAGTTTGTCATTGAATTATGGGAATGATATGAAAATATTTTCAATTTTGGTTTATTTTTGGTCGGTTCTGGATTATAAATATAAATAAATATTATAATATAAACATTAGGGATAAGCCGTAGGTATATATAAACGCGACAATCCCGCACGGTTGCGTTGAAGAGAGGGAGTAACGCGTGTCGCCGCTGACGAAAATGGTTATGCCGCTTGGAGCAGCAGCTGACGGAACAAGACCATAGATATTAAACATTAGTTTAATATCAATGAACAAAATAAATATTTTTCGGCGTCTAAAAATGTTTATGCAAACTGAAAATAACTCACTTAATTTTGGTTTTAAAGTAAAAATGCCTATTATACAATTAAAAGAAGACCATTTTCCGGAGGGCACTCCGATGTTTTTTTTTCAATTTTTCCAAGTACAACGCTCAACACATCGTTTAGAAAAAACGGCTAATTCAATATTTTTAAGTGACTGTAACTTTTCGAAAAATGAATTTTTTCGAAAACACGCATCGGAGTGCCCTCCGGAAAATTGTTCTCTTCAAAATTTATTATAGGTCTTTTTACTCTAAATCCAAAATCAAGCGAGGTATTTTCAGTCTGCTTAAACATGTTTTTACCGCTGAAAACCACTGATGTAGCGTCCTCTTAAGTTTTAACAAATTTAAATGCGATTTCTATTTGTTTTCGTTATATAAAAGCAATGAAGACCTGGTACATTTTTAATAGTGCTTTTAAATTATTACGTTAACTTTGATATGATTTATATTTACAAATAATTTCATTATACTTTTTTTATTGGAATGGAATGGAATTCCGTCATTGGTGCTAATGATACTATTTAAAATAAAATGGTGCGTATTACATTCAACTTCAACTAAGCTTTTATTGTGTCTTTAAGCAACGTTAAATGATTGTTTTCATTCCTAGTAGTACGTTCAAAGGTAATGAATTATAAAATACTCAAACACCGGTACGTTTTCAACCGTAGGTGGACAATCTGATAGTATTCGTCAATATACAATACATAGGAAGGTGTTAAATTACGAAATTTAATTTATGGACTGTATGAGAATTGTTTACCGTAAGAATATAATAATATAGTTGATTTATTTTGTATTAATATATTTTATTTACGTGGCGATTGGCAGTCGTACGCATACTGACACTAGACTTCTTATGTTATTAGATATTACATAATGCTCACTATCACGAGCGATAATACGACAAAGTCCGGTTTACAATGGCAGATAAGATATACGCGTCAACATGCCGCCCGCCTTGAAACATTTAAATAATTTTCAACATAAACTTTAAACAAATATTAAATATTATAATACATCGAAAAATATTAATATTATAAATTACAAATTTTGGAATTACGATATAATAGAAAATTCATTTCAAATAAATTACATTAATAAATATTTAACAGATAAAAAAAAAAAAAATTTTTTTTTTTTACGATTATAATTACACAACAAAAAACATGTTTTCTATTTTATTGAATTTTAAACATTACCTTCGAACGGAAGAGGACATAATTTTCTGACAGACATTTTTACCGCCTTCCCGCGGCTCAAAACAGTAGCCACTCGAACGACCCCGTCAGCTCCAGCCTGCACACGTACTACACGTCCAAGAGACCATGACAAAGGAGTTATGTTGTCTTCCTTAATTAGTACCAAAGTACCAACGCTTAAATTTGGACCTTTATTTGACAACCATTTTTTTCGGGTCTGCAGTTGGGATAAGTATTCGTCATTCCAACGTTTCCAAAGACACTGCGTAAGTCGAGTCACGCGCTGCCATCGCTTCAAACGGTTATCAGGTACAGACGACAAGTCAGGTTCAGGTACTGAACAGGTAGGTTCACCAATAAGGAAATGAGCTGGTGTTAATGGTGTCGCGTCCATAGAATCGGAGGAAAGAGGAGTGAGTGGGCGAGAATTTAAGACAGCTTCTATCTTTATTAAAATAGTATTTAATTCCTCATATGTCAAACGCAATTCGCCCAATACCCGGTATAGATGAGTTTTTATAGATTTTACAGAAGCCTCCCATAACCCACCAAAATGAGGAGATCGGGGGGGAATAAAATGCCAATTAATACCCTCTGTTGCTAACGCATTATACATTTTGTCCAAATGGGTCGCTGACTGGAACAAACATTTAAACTCGGAAAGCTTTTTATTGGCGCCGACGAAATTAGTGGCATTGTCACTATATATATCAGAGCATACACCGCGTCGACCAATAAATCTTTTTAACGCGTTCAAAAATGCATCGCTGGTCAGATCACTTACAAGTTCTATGTGGACAGCACGAGTACTAAAACAAACGAAGACGCAAATGTAGCCCTTAGTCACTGCTGCCTTTTTCTCAAACTGGTTTTGATTGCGATTGGACCGGCGAAATCCACTCCGCATTTTTTAAAAGCTCGACATGGTTCTAGGCGTTCCGCTGGTAAATTTCCCATTATAGGTTCCACTATAATAGGTCGGAGTCTAAAACATTTAATACATTTATGAAAAATATGTCTTGCAGTATTTCGACCGCCTATTATCCAATACTTCAATCGTGTATTGGCCAACATAGCTTGAGGACCGGCGTGCATCAATTTTTCATGTTCATTTTGCAATATTAAATTTGCAATAGCGCTATTTTGAGGTATTAAAATAGGACTACGCTGAAATTGGTCTAAATATAGAGCATTTTTTAATCGACCACCGACTCTCATAATTCCGTTTTCTAAAAAAGGTTGCAAATTTCTCAATTTACTGTTGTTCTGCAGAATAGAATTATTTATTAAACAATTTATTTCACTTGACCAGTAGTATGATTGTGTTATTTTGATAACGGCAATTTCAGCTGCCCGTAGTTCTTCGAGTTGAATAGGACCAATGACTTCAAGTTTTTTGCCACGGATTTTAATAAAACGTAAACAATAAGCAAACACTCGTAATAATTTATTCCACGATGAATAATTTTTAATTAAGTTTTCATTTACGGGTTCTATCAATAAAGTGATTTTTTCTTTTGCTTCCGGTATTATACCGGCGTTAACGTTGATCTTTGATTTTGGCCAGTTTTTGGAATTATCGGCGAGCCAATGAGGGCCCTCCCACCATAAATCATTATTTATTATTTGATCGGCACCGCAACCGCACGATATTAAATCGGCTGGATTGTCTTGAGTGCTCACGTGATTCCATTCATTTAACCTGGTCATATCCTGTATTTCACTTACTCGGTGAGCCACGAAAGTTTTCCACCTTGACGACGGGGAAGTGATCCAAGCTAATGTTATAGACGAGTCCGTCCAAAAATATTTATTTTTTATATTTAATTTTAATTTCGGTAAGACTTTATTTGCTAAGCGCGCGAGTATTAAGGCAGCGCATAGCTCCAGGCGAGGTAGGGATATTATTTTTAACGGTGCTATTTTTGATTTTGCGCAAATAAGCTTGGTGAAGTGTACATTTTTATTACTCGAACAACGAATGTATAAACATGCCCCATATGCTAATAAGCTAGCGTCGGCAAATCCATGTATTTGTATTTCATAGTTAGTTTCGGTACCAAGATATCTAGGTATTTCTAATTCACGTAAATAATTTAAAGAACTTACATAACTTTTCCATTCTTTTTGAATTACAATCGGTACAGGTTTATCCCAATCGCATTGTAATTGCCATAATTTTTGCATTAATATTTTTGCGCGTATTACTATAGGACCAACGAGTCCTAGTGGATCGAATAATGAAGCGATTTGTGATAATATATTTCTTTTGGTAACTGGTAGATCGTTGAGCGTTGTTATTTCAATTTTATATTTAAAAACATCGCGTTCCGGACACCACAATAAGCCTAAAATTTTAGTCATTTTATTTTCAAGCTCCATTATGGTCATTGATTTATTTCCTATATTGGGCATATCGGCAAGTAGCTCAGAACTGTTTGACATCCATTTTCTTAGTGGAAAACCACCCCGGAGCATAACTTCGATTAACGAATTACGTAACCTTAACGCGTTATCTTTGGTGTCCGCACCACCCAAATAGTCGTCCATGTAAAAATCGGATTTAATAACGTCGCAGGCGTCCGGAAACATGTGGTATTCTTTTTCGGCTAACTTAGCTAAACACCCGGTCGCCAAAAATGAAGCTGGAACCGTCCCGTACGTTACCGTGTTCAATCTATAGGTACGCAGTGGCTCTTCGGGATTTGCGCGCCAAATAATTTTTTGATAGCTACGCTGCTGCGGGTCCACCCATATTTGGCGATACATTTTTGATACGTCTGCGGAGAACGCGAATTTATGTTTTCTAAACCGCGCCAAAATAGTAATCAATTCCTCCTGTATAGTAGGTCACTTTAACAACGCATCATTTAAACTAAGTCCTATGTCCGTTTTGCATGACGCATCAAATACCACGCGCAGTCTAGTAGTAGTACTATTTATATTTATCACGGCATGATGCGGTAAAAAATAGTCATTTACGCCGATTTTTTTTTCTTCGTTTTCCAAGACGACATCCATATGATTTAATTCAATATATTCTTTCATAAATTTAATATATTCTAATTTTAATACAGGGTTGAATTGAAATCGCTTTTCCAATGACAAAAACCGTCGTAGCGCAGCCGGGTAAGAATTGCCTATATCTTTTATTTCTGTTTTAAATGGTAATTTTACAATAAATTTACCGTCTACGCCTTGGCGAACGGTTTGATTAAAATACTCTTGACAAGCCTTCTCTTCCATTGTATAATTCGTTTTATCATTTAATACAGTTTCTAAGCGCCAAAATTTCGAAATTTGATCCTCCAAATTATTTACTACGATTTCGCTTAGTAACGTAATATTTCCCCGATCGATATTATTCTTGCATTTTGGTACAGGCCCAGCAATTATCCATCCTAACCTCGTCTCTTGTATAATTGGCCCGGCACTGCTCGATTTAATTTGCCCTGGACGCATTAAGTCGACAAACAATTCATTACCTAATAACATATCGATTTTTTGCGGCTTATTGTATGCGTTATCAGCCAATACAATATTATCTGGTACATTTATACGTTTTGGGTCAATGACCTGTGCGGGTATGTCATTAGTTAATCTGGGTAATATTAAGCAAGATATGGTTTTTTCGTAATCGTTTGTGCGTGATCTTATCCTCACCGTCACCGCGGACGTTATAGTGTGCACTGATTGACCTATACCGGAGACATCGCTCTTTATTTTGTTTCGACCTAATTGAAGGGCTTGTGCCATATATTCCGTGACAAAATTGTTTTGAGATCCAGAGTCCAATAGCGCACGGCAATGTATCGCATTACCCATTTTATCATATACTTTTATGACGGCGGTGGATAACATAACTTGTTTATCCGGCGCAGCCGCCGTCGCTGCGATTGTACTGTGCCGTGACTGGTATGATTTCGTTATCGGAACGACTTGTGTTGCTATTATCGTTCCTCGCGGCTGTCATCGTATTACTTTTATTTTCTTCACCGTCTTTGCTCGCATTTAAATGTAGCATCGTGTTGTGGGCTTTATGGCACTTGAAACATTTTTTACCAAAACATTTTTTGTCATTGTGTGGACGCATACATATTTTGCACAACTTTAGTGCATTTACTTTATTTATTCTGTCGGGTACTGATAATGCTAGGAATGCAAGGCACTTATAAATAGTATGTGGTAAATTACAATTGTAACATTTGGTCATATCGGTAGCCGCGAATGAATAATACGTTTTCTCCTTGGGATAACCTTTATTGATTATCTTATTTCCCTTCGAATCCGAGCTTTCTTTAATATTCATTTGTGATACCGATTCAACAGCTTCTACTATTTTAAAACGTTTTTCTAAAAATTGTATCAGTACTTGAATTGGTGGTATCTCGTCTTTCGGTGCAATTTTTTCCCATGCTTTTATGGTGCTAATATCTAATTTGCTCGTAATTAAATGAATTAACATGGATCCCCACCCACGAGGATTTTCTCCCAAGGACTCCAAAGCGTTAATATGACAATTTAATTTATCAATTAATTTTCGTAATTGTTTGGATTCTTCGTTTATCACTGATAATTCGTACAAGCCTCTAGTATGTGATTGAATAAGCACCTTTTTATTGTTATACCTGGCAATCAAACTTTCCCAAGCGATACTGTAATTGGCGGCGGTCGTCTCTATGCCTTGTATGACTTGAGCCGCTTCACCCGACAACGATGCGCGCAAATGGAAAAACCGTTGAATGTCGCTTATTCGATCATTTTTGTGTACCATTACTCCAAAAATATCGTAATATGTAGGCCATTCACTATATATACCAGAAAATGTCGGTAGACTTATCGCCGCTAGTTGTATTGGTGCATTGGAATTATTGCAACAAAATCCACCACCACTACTTGCCGTCACCTGTGGAGCCGGAACAAGCATGTTACTATTACGCATAACGTCGGCGTTACCTTGACTTTCGATTTGCTCATTATTTCTGTCATACATTAAATCATCGCATAGTGAAATGGCATTAAAATATGCATCCTCGAATTCCACGCGGTAGTTCGTTGTTTCTTCATCATTCAGTAACAGCTCGATTGCACTTTGTACCTGTTGTGCCAAACATCCTCGTTCTTTTCCCGACGGCACCTCAATTCTGTCCGATTTATTTCCACATTTTTGTCAACATTCGACAGGTGATTTATAAACCTTGTTAGCTTGGCCTTTAATTGGCCTCTACGGGATTTCAAGGCTCCTAACTCGGGCATGTCCCCCAGACTTATATTATATTATTTTTTTTTTTTTTTTTAAATAGTTTATTTTAGGAAGGAGTGGATTTAAGATAATATTATGGACACGACTTACCAGATTTTTCCTCCTTTGAAGTTGGATTGGTATGTCCAATATTGTTCTCCTTCCGCGACAACCTTTCCGTTATTCTGATGTTACGGACATGTATGACTTAGGGCCCAAGGCATTAAGGCATTGAGGTCAACAGGGGGTTATAAATAATAAGTAAAACTTAAATGTTACATGAGCACATTTTCAAAAGTATCATTAATATCAGTGACATGTGAAAGGTAGAAGAATGTAAAAATAGCCAATTAACAAATAAGGCTGGGCATTCAGCAAAATTGCGTATCAATTAAAATTGATTTATTTAAGAATAGCGAAGATACGTGAATATTGCCAAACTAACGAGGCCAACCACTAGGGTTTAACTATCTAATGCCCGTGGGTGGAAATATTAACTAAGCATGATTATGATTAGAAATCATACCCGGGAAAAGTTGTTTTACACGGGATCCTAGTATATAAGGGGGTCCTCAACAGACCAAAAGTCAGATGTGTTTAAGTCCGGACACAGCAAGCACCTTCACGCCACTCTACATTGTAAATGTTTTATCGCACATTATTTTAATAAAAAGTAGTAACTTTAATTTGAAGTCAATCTTATTTATTAAATCCTCTACCATCCCTATTGATTCGACGGCACGCAACACAAATTTGGCGCAGTCGGTAGTTCTTTTTGAAGAGAATTTTCAAATTCAATTCACGGAGGCAGTCACTACATAGCTGATCACCGTCGAAGAAGAAAAATTGTACACACTTTCAACTTCGTCAACTCCGGAAAGAAAAGAACCGTGTTGCAGTCAATCAAAAGAAGAGGAAAATGGCGACGAAAAACAGTAAAGTAACAATGATGTCATCAATAGCTTCACTGTAAGCATTATTTTAATTATTCTAATTAAGTTGACATTTAAAAGGGTGTAGAATTAAGAGAAAATTGTGAAAATAAAAATAATAAGTAAATGAAGTAAAATAAAATAAAAATAAAAATAATAAAATAATTTATTTTTAAATAAAAAATAAAATTATAAAATTATTGTAAGAATCCGCGACATAAAATAAACCATCTCCCTTGGACTTAGCTAACCCATTGTAATGAAAAGTGAAGAGTGCTATGAGAATAATTGAGAATTATTGTGAATTATTGAGAATATAAAAAAATAAATGAAAATAAAGAGAATTATAAAGTTATATTGAGTCATTGAAAAATATATGAGATTATTGAGATTATAAGAGTTATTAAATGAGAATAACCGAGAATTATTATATGAGAATAAAAAAAGAGAATAAATAAATGTGAATTATTGAATAAATATATATGAAATATTATTAAAAGAGAATAAATATATGTGAAATATTGAATTAAAAGAATAATTAGATGAGAATTATTATATTATATTGAGATTTTATGAGTGATACTAGTGAATCAGTAAAATCTCCCTTGGAAGTAGCTACTCCATTGAAAAGAGAATTAGAAGAAAATAAAAAGTTATTAAAAGAAACATTAGAGAAAATTGATAAAGAATTAGACTCAAAAGGAAGAATAGGAACTAGAAGTCAAACAGACATAGAGCATATAGAATTAAAATTTGAGAGAAAAAGTAGAGAAATAATGGCAGAATCAAAAGAATTAACAAATAAAATGATCATATCATTAGATGAAGCATTAAAATTAATACCTAAATGTAAAACAGAAGAGGATATTTTTACGTTCATAAATGCATGCGATTTAGCAGTAAACGCGATAGATGAAAAACATTTACCATTATTAATAAAATATATTACGACTAAATTACGTGGGAAACCATTAGAATTAATAAAATATAAAGACACAAGTAAATGGGTAAATATAAAAAAATATTTAACGGATTCATTCGAATCTCAACGTACAGCATCATCTCTACAAATAGAGTTAAATTCGGTAAAAATGGGTTATAATGAAAGCGTAAATGATTATAATAATAGAGTAGAAAATTTATATTATAAATTGTGTGATGCAAGCACAATTGGAAAACAAAAAAGTGAAATACAAACTATTCGAAATACTTTAAAAGATTTAACTTTATCAGCATATATATCGGGATTAATTAAACCAATAAAATTACTAGTTAAAGCAAGAAATCCAAGCACATTAGAGTTAGCAGAACAAATAGCAAAAAATGAAGAGTTAGAATATAAAAATGATAAAGAAATATATGAGAAAACAAATAAATATAAAAATAATAATAATAATTATTATAAAAATAATTACAATCGTTATAACAAACCAAATACATATCAAAATAATAATAACAGAATGTTAGGAGGAAATAATAATAATAATACTAATTATAATAAAAATATTAAACATTGTTTTATATGTAATAGAACAAATCATTTAGCAAATGCGTGTAGAAATAAACCAAAATCAAATAATCAATATAATAATAGACCACCAAATCAAAATAATTTTACGCGACAAATAACTAACTATAATACAAGAATAAAACATTGTAATTTCTGTAATAAAAACGGGCACATAGAAAGTGAATGTTATACAAAACAAAATAGAGACAAACGTAATAATAATAATAATCAAAATTCGGGAAACGAGTCAGGATCGAACGTAGTTCGCGGACCACGTTCGATAAATCATATAATTACCGCGGATCCTATGGAAATTGCTTCCACATCATCTCAAACATAGAAAATAAATACGTAGAATGTAAATCAATTGCTAGTAAAACTAATACTTTAAAACTATTGGCAGATACTGGATGTGATATAAGCATAATAAAAATAAATTGTTTAAAAGGAGAATTAATAGTAGACGAAACTCAAAAATTAATATTAAAAGGCATAAATGATCAATTAGTAGAAACTGTGGGTAAAATAACAATTCCAATTCAAATAAATAATAAAACTTTTCAAGTAGATTTTAATGTAGTATATCCAAACTTTCCTACATTGCAGGATGGTATTTTAGGTTATCAATTTTTAAAGAAAAATGGAGGGTCCATAAACGCATATAATGATACTTTAGTATTAGATAATGAAATTACGGATAATAAAATAAATGTAGAAAATGAAATATTATTAAAACCAAGAACAGAAACAGTAATAGAATTACCAATAGCAGACCCAAGTGTAGAAAATAAAAATATTATAATATATAAACAAGAGGTGATAGAAAATGTATATAGTAGTAACGTAATAGGAAAAGTAAAAAATGGGAAAATTGTAGTAACAATTTTAAATATAACTGAAGAAGATAAAAATATAAATATAAATGATTTAAATAAAATAAAATATGATAATGAAGAAGATTATGAATTATTAAAAATAAATAATAATAACGAAAAATATAAATCGAATAAATAAAATAAAAAGTTTAATACGTAGTGATCATATGAATAAAGAAGAGAAACAATCAATAATTGAAATTTGCGAACAATATTCTGACATATTTCATTTAGAAGGGGATCATTTAACTTTTACTAATGCAGCAGAGCATAATATTAAAATAAATGAAAATCAAACACCAATTTATAAAAGACCATATAGATTACCTTATTCACAACAAGATGAAATAAATTCACAAATTCGAAAAATGTTAGATGACGATATTATAGAACAATCTATGAGTCCTTGGAATGCACCATTACTATTAGTTAAAAATAAATCAGACGCAAGTGGTAAACAAAAATTCAGAGTAGTTATCGATTTTAGAGCTTTAAATGAAGTAACTTTAAATGAATTTCATCCTTTACCAAATATTACGGAAATATTAGATCAATTAGGACAATGTCAATTGTTTAGTGTAATTGATTTAGCGTCAGGTTTTTATCAAATACCATTATCAGAAACATCTAGAGAATTAACTGCATTTTCAACTAATCAGGGACACTGGCATTTTAAAAGAATGGCGATGGGTATGAAAACATCACCAGCAACTTTTCAAAGGTTAATGAATAACGTATTATCGGGAATAATAGGAATTAAATGTTTAGTATATTTAGACGATATAATAATATATGGAAAAAATTTAAGAGATCATAATAATAAATTAAAAGAAGTATTCGAGCGATTAATAAATAATAATTTAAAAATACAACCAGTTAAAATGCAAGGGAGACCGATCATTTTGACGGAGGACAATAAAATAAGAATGTTCAACAGACGGAATGTGGAAAACCTGAAACGGTATCTTGGAGGGATATTGCGGAAGAAACCAGACGTGTTACGACCTTTATTGGGGCAGATTACCTTGAGTATCGAACATAAGGGGGCAACAAGTCTAGGTTCCGCATTTATTTCCAAATATTTATATTCAGATAATACACAGCCTGTCATTGTGACATGGAGTGGGTCTATGGACATAAAAGTTATGAAAAAATTAAGAATACCTGGAATAAAAAAAGTATATAGATATAACAAATTATGACGAAAATAATGATAATACTTTTAGCCTAAAATTAGTGGACGTAAATAGTAAAAAAATAATATATACAGAAGTGATAGGACATATAAATAAAAACGGGAGAATATTAAACCTAAAGGAGACACACAATTTAATTTGTAGTGAGGAACATGATATAACACATTGTCACGATCCTGTTACGGATGTGATATTGACAAAATGTATTTTTAACTATATTATGAGTAAAATGCAACCAAAAAATTTATTTAGAATATGTAAAAATAATAATAATTTTATAAAATAAAAATAAAATTAAAAAATTAAATATATAATTACAGATAAAAGAACAAGAAATTCAGAATTGTAAGTAAAAAAATAAAAGAAATAAAATAAAAAAAAAAAAAAAAGTAAAAAAAAAAAATAGAGAAAAATGAGTGAAGAAATAGAAGCCAGGACAAATAGAGCAAAACAATTCTTAAGACATTTAAGTACATTTTTAAAAGGTGAGAATCATGAAGAGAGAGGAACACATGAAAGAGGAAGTGAAGTAGAATTAGTATGTTTTTCGGAACATATGAGGAATGCGAACAGTTTAATGGGAGAACCATACAATATTTCAGAGATAATAAACATATCAGGACCTATTATGGGATTTGCTCAAGAAGTAATAGATCCATACACACAAAACTTAATTTGCAATGAGTTAGGTTCAATTATAGATGAGTTAATTGACGATGGAGTCTTATAATAAAAAAAAAAAAAAAAAAATTTTTTTTTAATATATATAATAAACATTATGGGAGTGAATTAAAAAAAAAAAAAAAAAAAATGTATGTTACCATAATTATAATTAACATTAAAATATAAGAAGATTGTATAACTAACAAAAGCATTATATTTATAGTAATATTGTAAACTATAATATAATGTTTTACTAAAAAAAAAAAAAAATTAATTCATATTGTATTCAATAAATATTAAGAGATTATTGTATTAAATTATATTCAAACATTGTATCAGAATTTTAAAAATCTAGTTATGTAAATCAATTATTGTAAAATTCAAAATATGCCAATTATTGTAATATGTAAACATTGTAAAGATTGTAAAAGATTTCCATCTAAGGCCGGAAATCTTTCTTTTCGCGCGGAGGTGTTACGGACATGTATGACTTAGGGCCCAAGGCATTAAGGCATTGAGGTCAACAGGGGGTTATAAATAATAAGTAAAACTTAAATGTTACATGAGCACATTTTCAAAAGTATCATTAATATCAGTGACATGTGAAAGGTAGAAGAATGTAAAAATAGCCAATTAACAAATAAGGCTGGGCATTCAGCAAAATTGCGTATCAATTAAAATTGATTTATTTAAGAATAGCGAAGATACGTGAATATTGCCAAACTAACGAGGCCAACCACTAGGGTTTAACTATCTAATGCCCGTGGGTGGAAATATTAACTAAGCATGATTATGATTAGAAATCATACCCGGGAAAAGTTGTTTTACACGGGATCCTAGTATATAAGGGGGTCCTCAACAGACCAAAAGTCAGATGTGTTTAAGTCCGGACACAGCAAGCACCTTCACGCCACTCTACATTGTAAATGTTTTATCGCACATTATTTTAATAAAAAGTAGTAACTTTAATTTGAAGTCAATCTTATTTATTAAATCCTCTACCATCCCTATTGATTCGACGGCACGCAACACTGATATACGAATGGATTAACGGTTGATTATATTTTATTTGAATATTTCACGCACGCACTTATTTTACACACGTTTTATCTTTAATAAATACTGTGCGAATTTTAATTTTGATTGCCATTCACGAATATCGACGATTCCTTTTATCCGGCTCGAAGGACCAATGTTAAATTACGAAATTTAATTTATGGACTGTATGAGAATTGTTTACCGTAAGAATATAATAATATAGTTGATTTATTTTGTATTAATATATTTTATTTACGTGGCGATTGGCAGTCGTACGCATACTGACACTAGACTTCTTATGTTATTAGATATTACATAATGCTCACTATCACGAGCGATAATACGACAAAGTCCGGTTTACAATGGCAGATAAGATATACGCGTCAACAGAAGGATTCAATGTGATTGAACGAAATAACACTTTTGAAAATATATATGGATTTCTAATCAGATAAAATGGTATGTATTTCATTTTTTTATTCGTATTATAATTCAACTATACTCTAAATGTGTTTTTAAAATATTTTAAATACATAATATATTTTAATTGTTATAGGGAAGGACCTTTGTTGACTGGAATTCTATAGTTAAATGCGTATGGCTGTACCCAATGACTGTAACTTTCTGACATTTGTTGCGTAGTAATTGTTGTGCTGCCGCCGCCGAAATGTATAGCCGCCGTCAATGTCTGATATATCGGAATCGATTTGTTTTTTTCTTTCGTTTAAGTTTTAACTTTTTTTTTTCGTTCTTTAAGTTTTAACTTATTAACAAATATATATGTGACTTCTATTTGTTTTCGTTATATAATTACACACAGCTAAAAAGCAATGAAAACCTGGTATGTTTTTAATTGTGCTTTTAAATTATTATGTTAAATTTGATATGATTTATTTTTCCAAATAGTCGTATGTTTTCATTATACTTTTCTTATTGGAATGGAATTCAATGTCATTGGTGCTAATGATACTATTCAAAATAAAATGGTACGTATTACATTCAACTTCAACTTAGCTTAAATTGTGTCTTTAAACAACGATAAATGATTGTTTTCATACTTAATTTAGGTAAGAGGGTAATCAAACATGGGTAACATAATCGGAGATTTGATTGATTATTTGATAATAATACTTGATTTTTTTCAACTGTAGGTTGAGAATCTGATAGTATTTGTCGGTATACATTGTTGACTGGAAAGGATTGTGAACGAAATGACACTTTTAAAAACATGTAGAGATGGTATGTATTACATTTTTAGATTGTATTATTATTCAACTATACTCGGAATGTGTTTTTATAATATTTTTAATACATTATTAATTTGAAATTGTTTTATCAAAAATTATAGGGAAAGAGCTTTGTTGTGTACTATGCATATTATAATCTAATAATATATGCATATTACAGTTGACTGGAATGCTATAACTCAATGCGAATGACTGTACCTAATGACTGTAATGATACTATTGAAGAGACCCACAGATATAAAAATAAGAAAACATGGTATGTATTACATTTTCTAAATGCATTGAATGTGTTTTTAAAATATGATGTAGGAGAAGAATCTTATAGTTTTAATCTTTTCACTCGGTGTTACTTTTTTGGTATTACAGAAATAAGAAAACATCATTGAATTACATTTATAATACTAATTTATTATTGTATGCTTTAAATATATTAAATATATTTATTTTGATTGATGAGCTATAGAATTTAGAATTTAGAAAACAAAATTGAATTCTGTTTTCATTATACTTTTGGAATGGAATTCAATGTCATTAGTGCTAATGAGATACTGTTCAAAATAAATTGTACATATTAAATACTTGATTATTATTAATTTTTTTCAACTGTAGGTGGAGAATTTGATAGTATTTGTTGGTATACTTTGTTCACTGAAAAGGAATGTGATTCAATGTTATTGAACGATACTATTAAAACATGGTATGTATTACATTTTTAATTGTGTTATTCAACTATGTATTGAATGTTATTTTTTCTACAGTGGGAGAAGGATCATATAGTCATAACAGTTAAAACTTTAATAAACTAAGAAAGCATAGTAAGTATTATGTTTATTTAATTTTATCAATCAATTATATATATATATATATAATGTAATATATATATATATGTGACTGTAAAGGAAAATTTCAAGTGCTTGACAAAATAAAGATATTATTATACATTGTATTGTTCACATACCACAGTTATTATTATAATTAATATAATGATATTGGTATTTTATTGGTTTGTTACAGGAAAGACTAATGCGATTATCAATAATCATATTTTTTATTCAATAAGTTAAAATGAATAATGCTCACGTAATACTGAAATTGAATTAATATTCACTTACAATACTAACCTATCCAATCTTGATATGTCAAAGGAAATCTACGTCCGGATGTCTATACTTTTTTTTTTTTTGTGTGTCCATTTTTACTTCCATTTTTAAAGTTAAGCTTTCAATTATGTTATATTATTACATTTTTTTAAATGTTATTCCACATTTTTATCTGTTTTTAAACCATATTAAAATTTATTATTTATTCCATTCTATATACACTATTGGTTTGTTACAGAAAAAGACACATATAATGTATAACTAAAATGTATAGCTGTAAGGTGTTTTAATTATACACTGGAAAGGAATTATTCAATATTATTTATGGAAAAGATGCAATTAATTACATATACACATGTATAAAAATAATAAAACATGCTATGTATTACAGTTTTTAATTCTTTCGTTCAACTAAGCTTTATTTGTGTCTTTAATTCATGTTAATTACTATTATCATACTTCGTGGTTGGTTATAGGTTGATGAATAATCAAATATTCGAACATTAGTAGGTTTACTTATTTACCAAAATTGCTTGGTTATTAATACATTATTTTTTTCGACTGTATGAATCTTATAGCGTTTGTCAATATTTTTAGTTTACTGCAAAAGAACAATTCAATGTGATTCACTTTAATGATAATATATTAAGATATAAAAAGAAGACATGGTGAGTATTACATTTTTTCACTTGTATTATATATTGAATTTTTGTATTTTCGGTTTTAGTAAAAGAGTATTATGGTGTATCTGTCCTTGCACTTGGATAAAATTAAATGAAAACAAGAAAGCCCAGTAAGTTTAATATTTTGTTGTATGTTTTCATCATACTTTTTTTATTGGAATGGAATTCAATGCCATTGGTGCTAATGACAAAAATAAAATAAAGTAACCAATATTACATTTTTTAATGCTCTTATTCCACTATGCTATAAATGTCTTTTTAAAATATCTTCAACTATACTGCGTACTTTGCTCATAGTGGGTTGCAGAGTAATGGATTGAGAAATGCTCGAACAGAGTGTAGTGCTATTGCAACCAAGAGCTTGGTTATTAATACCCTTTTCTTCTCCTAATACAATATTAAACTATTATTGTCTTAGTATAGTTTATTTACTTAAACCCTAGCTTACTGGAAAGTTTTATAGTAATAAAAATATTTGCTTTACAACCTAACCCACGTGTATCATGTGTGGACCTGTCCGCCGCGTGGGCATTTCCCTTCATCATTTCCCGACGACGGACCAAACAGTTCGGAACGAATGGTTAGATTTTGTCTCCCGTCACGGAATTGATCGGAACCAAGTACTCGTTTTGTCAAACCTGTGTTCGAGACATTTCGATCGTGACGACTGCACGCTTACGGCCGTTCGAAGTTTTCTCCGCCGTGACGCAGTACCGAGAAATGCCGTTTTGCCCGACGCACCAGTAGCAGCGGTCCACGTGGTCCCGCACGCCGTTGTCGAAGGTAATTTTATTTTACAGGACAATGTTGGCGGCGAAGATCGACAGGCGTTCGTCGACGTTCCGGTGGACATGGACATCAGTCAAAATTACGTTGAAGTCGACGTAGTGGGTGATGATGATGTCAACATCGATGTTGAAGGTTCCCTTCAGTACAACGCCTTAGCCGACGGAGGGCAGGCGATGGTCGACGGCCCAGTGGACATGGACATCGGTCAGAACTATGTTGTCGTCGACGTAGCGGTCGAAGAAATCGAAGACGTTGTTGGTGATATCGACCTTGGGATCGTCGAGGTGGAAGAGGTAGCGGTGAACGACGTTGACCTGGTCGACGACCGCAACGACGAAGACTTAATGGCCAACATCGTAGTTGTCGAAGAACTGATCGCCGCCCGAGTTGGCGCACACGCACCCGACCGCTTGCACATCGGACCGATGGATCGCGTTTGTCCTCACTGCTACGCGAGAAATTTCGTAAGCGAGCATTTTATTTGTTGTAGGGACGGTAAGGTTTTGTTGACAGGTGACAGAGTGTTGGGAGAGGTTCCGCTTGCATTGCGAAGACTGCTCAGCGAAGACGGCTCGGAGAACAGGCATTTTCAGAGCGAGGTCCGTCAGTACAACAATGCCATGGCGTTCGCGTCTCTGATCACGCAAGATTCCCAGGCACCCCCGGGACGAGGACCCAGAACATTCGTCATGCACGGCCAAACGTATCACCTGATCAGTGACGCGGCCGCCGGACCGGACGTCATTCCACGGTTCTGTCAACTGTACTTCGTGGACACGCGGTTGGCGACCGAGAGCCGCATTCGAAACCCCGTCAACTCCGCGTGTAGACCGGATATTTTGGACAGATTGGACATCATGCTGAGAGAGATCAACCCGTACGCCCGAATGTTCATGCACATGACGGAGATGTGGAACAGTGAACAGATTTTGGCTGCGGCGGAAAATCCGGCGAGACCGCCTCGGACTGTGAGTATGCATTTTGTACGTGATTCAAGAGACCCAGGACGCCGCAACCAGCCGGCCGTGCGTGAGATCGCTGCAGTGTTTGTTGGTAACGACGGCGACTCTCCGGAAAACGTGGACTTCGTTGTTTACGATAGGAATCCGAATCCCAACGTCAACCACCGACGAATGCCTTCCACGAGCCGTCATGCGGACCCTTTGCTGTACCCGCTATTCTTTCCCCATGGCGAAAGCGGATGGGCCACCCACATGCCGCACGAAGGACCGCGCCGCACCCACGTCAATTAAAACGTTTCACCGAAGGAGTATTCGTGTTATCGTTTGGCCGTTCGTTATGACGGCCTCAACGAGCCGAACGTTCGGTTTAGTACCATTCATAACGGTCGATTTTTGTTGCAGCAATACGTGTGTGACCATTATGTCAGAGTCGAGGCGAGCAGGTTGAACTATTTGCGAAACAACCAGGACCAGTTGCGCTCCGAATCCTACCAGGGCCTGATGGATCATCTCGCTGTACAGGACGTTCCGCGGGATCAGCAACATGTCATTGGCCGTCGCGTCATACTGCCCTCTTCCTTCGCAGGCAGTCCGCGTAGCATGCAACAAAATTATCAAGACGCCATGGCGATTGTGCGAAAATTTGGTAAACCCGATTTGTTCATTACTTTCACATGTAACCCTAGGTGGCCTGAGATAGTGGAGAATCTACCTCCGAGAGTGGCATCTTCTGACAGACCGGATTTGGTGTCCACGGTGTTCAACCTGAAACTCCAGGATCTCATGCGTGACATAACCGAGCGTCACATATTCGGCAGGGTCGAAGCTTTTGTATACGTGGTCGAGTTCCAAAAGAAGGGATTGCTGCACGCGCACATTTTATTGATTTTACAGGAAATGTACAAGCCGAAGGACGCTGAAGATGTAGATCAACTGATTCGAGCCGAGATACCCGACCCGGACACCGAGAGAGAACTGTACGACATAGTGGCGACCAATATGATGCACGGACCTTGCGGGATTCAAAACCCAACGTGCGCCTGCATGGTAGACGGGAAATGTCAGAAAGAGTTTCCCAAACCTTTCAACGACGAAACGCAGTTCAGGAGTGCCGGAGGTTATCCTGCATACAGACGAAGAGACAACGGCCGCGCAGCTATGGTGCGGGACAGAGAGATGTTTAACGATTCCGTAGTGCCGTACAATCCATATTTGCAACTCAAATACAACGCTCATATCAACGTGGAAGTGTGTTCGACCGTTAAAAGCGTCATGTACCTGTACAAGTACGTCTACAAAGGCCACGATGTGGCCACAGTTCGGGTCTGCGCAAACGATGAAATTCAGAGGTTCATCGACACTAGATACGTGAGCGCGCCGGAAGCGATCTGGAGACTCTTTTTCCGAATTTTAACAAATTTATATGTGATTTCTATTTGTTTTCGTTAAGTCTGCATAAAAATGTTTTGTATTATAAATTATTAATAAGTAATTATTAATTATTATTAATATAATAATTAAGCGAATTACACCCTCAGTGAGGCACACAGATGCTAGTAATATATGTATTTTCACATTTATATTATATGTAGCATTTATTTTTTATTAAATACCGGAAGATTTCCGATGATATAATTAATTTGATTAAGTTCAATTAAAATATATTTTTTTTACATTATATACTAATAGTAGAATGTAGAAACCGATTGTATTTATTTTGAGGTATAAGTAAAAAATCAAAACTATTTTAGAAAAAAAAAAAAAGAAAAAAAATTAATTTATTAAATAAATATAATATAACAATAATACTAATCATTGAGCGTCATATTTGTAAAAATAATTAATAATAAAATGACACACCATAACTATTAAAAATGTTGACTTATGATTTTTAAGATTTCAGGTTTCATTAAATAATCATGCATATAATACTTAATATATTAATAGTTATATGTATAATATATATATAATATAAAAAAAAAAAAAAAAAAACATTCCAAGTTAACTTTAAAATTAATTTAACCCTGTCGGTACTAGTGGGGCGTTTGAGTCCCGGACACTTTAATCGGTTATAGAAAATATATGCCTTTAGATATCGGTATGTGTTGGTCTGGCGGGACATCTTAGTCCCGTCTAATATACGTTGAAAAAAAAAAAGTGAAATATACTTATTCTTAGACTATTTATGTTACATTGGTAGCAAGGAAAACCCAACCGTACTCCTATCTGTCAGTAATTGTATTTTTGTATTTACGAGTATATTCTGCGTATATAATCAGTTTACGGATGACGCTAATCATTTATTTATTTTTCAATACTTCTCAATAATGAAATAAAATATGTTTGTTAGTCATATTATCTATATTTACGAAATTAATCAACATTTTTGTCACAGGACTCATATCCCGTCAGGATTCGTCGGTCGTAAAACAGCCGGTCGTGTGTTCGCAATATAATACGAGTATGTTATAATATAGTCTTACGAACGCACGTCTCGTATATTCCGTCATCAATTTCTATCGTAAACATTTTTTTCTATTATTTTTTTTTCAAAATTAGTGGAAGTAAAAAAGATCAAGATATCGAAGATTGGCTATTAATGGATGTTCCGGATGATCCAGAATCTGAGGACAAATACGATGTAGATGATGGTGATACCGATGAGCAAGCCCAACAAGAGGTAATTGAACTAAGTAAATTTTTTTTGCAAAGTGAATATGAAACCAGTAAATTAACAAAGAATCATTAACAATTGATGATTCGGATGTTATTATTTTTGATTTTCCGGAATTTGACTTTTCCCATCAAACTGAGGACGTGAGTCTAAAAACCACTAATACACCAAGCTCTTCTAGAACTTTGAGACCACGAGTATCATATTCAACTAATTTGTCCAATAAATATATTTCTGACCATGTTATACCTGATAATACACGCACACCAGAATATATCGATAATAATACTACTGTAGAACTTGCTGATACTACTCCAGATCCTGTTGAAGTTAATAGGCAATGGCGTAAAAAAAATGAAATTATAGCTTTACCAGATTATGAAAAAAGTTTAGGTTACAACCAAGTGATGTTTGGTGACTGTAAAACGGCAACGGATATTTTTTTAAAACTTATTAATCCTATCTTAGAAAACATTTTGGACCAAAGTAATCTGTACGCAACCCAAAAAAATAAAAATCTCAATCTACGAGAAAATGAACTACGTTCTTTTTTTGGAATTAATTTTTGTATGGGGTGTCATAAACTACCTTCATATAAACATTATTGGAAGAGAGCCAAAGATTTAAATATGCCAGCTATTTCTGAAGTTATGACAAGAGATCGATTTGTAGAAATACTATCTAATATTCATGTCAATAATAATGAAAATATTCCTCGGAACAATAAATATAAATTGTTCAAATTACGTCCTATGATAGATAGTTTGAACCAAATATTTTTGGAGTCTTCATCTGGAACACGTGAACTCAGTGTTGATGAGTCTATGATTAAATTCTAAGGTCGCAGTACGTTAAAACAATATAACTCAATGAAATCCATAAAAAGGGGTACAAATTGTGGTGTATTGCAGACCAGAACGGATATATTATGAAATTTTCGGTGTACCAAGGAAAAAACGAAACGTTAGAAAAACAGTTTGAGAACACTAATTTGGGAGAAAGAATTGTATTGCAGTTGACAAAACCATTTTGGAACGAATCTAGACTTGTATTTTTGATAACTATTTTACAACAATTTCACTCCTTGAAAAATCGAGAACGCAACAAACACTAGCTTATGGTACAATCAGACAAAATCGCAAAAGAATGCCACAAAATTTCAAAAGATTCTGAAATACCTAGGGGAGAATTTGACTACCGATTTTCTACTTCAGGTATTGGAATATTCAAATGAAAAGATAATAAAGTGGTACATATTGGGTCAAACTATTACGGTAACGAAATAACATCTATTGATAGAACTATGAAAGATGGCTCTAGATTGAGCATATCGTGCCCAAATCCAGTCAAAGAGTACAACAAATATATGGGAGGAGTTGATCACGCAGACAGATTAAGGGCATTATATAACGTTGAGCGTAAATCCAAAAAGTGGTGGCTTAGGATTTTTTGGGGACTGTTAGACATGACGTTTGTAAATGCATATGTAATTTATTGCCAAATGTTTGAAAAAACGGATGTATTTGATTTCCGTCAATCAGTTGCCCTTGGTCTGATGACAACTCGAAATACTCCATCGAGAAAATCTATTACATATTAGATCTATTAAATCCTAAAATAATAAAATGGATGAAACGATTACTGTAAGTATGTCAGGTAAAATGACATCTTTATCATCAACTTATTTTCCAGCAATAAATGTACCCGAAAACTCCGAAATCGCACTAATATGTTTGCATACATATAATATGTTTCCAAATGTGAATGAAAAAAATAACAATTTTCGTATTATTAAACAGCAACGAAATTTAGATATTAAACTTCCTTTCGGTTGATTGAAGATATTACTCAATATATTTGCAACCAAATACATGAAGATAATGAACGTATAAATAATATAGATGGACACGACAAAAAGTATAATGACCCTATAGATTTTACCATGAATACTGATATCACTCGTATGAAATGTGTAATTAATTGTAATTACCCAATAGATTTTACAATTGAAAACAGTCTAGCAAGTCTGTTAGGATTTAAAAAAAAAATATATGGGAAAGAAGGTCTATCAAATTTTAGATCATCGAAAAATATTGATATAAACACCGTTAATTCTATAAAAGTCTTGTGTAATGTAGGAAATGGTTCACAATCTCAATCGATATACGAGTTTTTTCCTCGTGAAAGGACAGGTGCTAAAATAGTGGAGTCGCCAGCTAATTTGATATATTATAAACTTAATACTGAAGTTCTTAATACAATAAATATTAATTTAGTCGATCAAGAAAATAATCCTATTCATAACTTTAATGAAAAAATTACAGTTGTATTACATATAAGACGTTGTAAATCTTAAAATATGGGGTTATTATTTCAGAATATAAAGCAGTTACAATCGATTAAACCGATTAGTCATTCAACAGAGTTACGACCAAAAGTAACTAAAAAAAAAGCTGAAAATATAAAATTAACTCGTAAAAACAAAATAATATTAAAACAGTTAGAATTCCAAATCAGACCAAATGCCTGAAAGCGATATTTTAGATATTGATTCAAATTATACTATAGATTCTAAAATAAGCAAAGTCGAATATCATTCATATATTCCGTATACTAACTCATTTAAACCAAACGATGAAATACGAATTGGGGTCCAACAAACGGATGTATATACTTACCTACATGAAGTTTCCTATATATAGATGGAAAAATAGAAAATCCAGCAACAATAACATTGACAAATAATGGATTATCGTTTCTTTTTGATCAGGTTCGATTAGAAATTAATGGTGTGGAAGTTGATGGAACACGTGTTCTCGGAATAACTAGCTCGTTAAAAGGATATTTAACATGTACGTCAAATAATTATTATTGTTATCAGAATGCAGGATGGAATTTAAACAGTAAGAGTATACTCAATGAAAAAGGAGAATTCAGTGTTTGTATACCATTAAAATACTGGTTAGGATTTTTTGAAGATTTTAAAAAAATATTGGTAAATTCTCGAATAGAATTAATTTTAACAAGAAGTAATACTGATTTAAATAGCTTAATGAGTAAAAACGAAAACGCAACTACAGCTATACAGGTACCGTCATACTTGATGAAGTAATTTGGAAAATTCCACACATTAGTGTAGATGATTCTGAACGACTTAAATTATTAAAAATTATTGAGAAAGGAAAAAGTCTATTTATCCCATTCAGATCGTATGAAACCTATGAATATCCAGAACTCGGAAAATCTAGAAATATAGTTTGGAATTTAAAAACAGCATCAAAATTAGAAAAACCGCGATATGTCGTGATAGGTTTACAAAAGAATTTAAAAAATAATATTGTTAAAGATGCAAGTCTTTTTGAACATTGTAAATTAACTAATATAAAAGTTATTCTAAACTCTGTTATTTATCCGTACGATAATTTAAATTTAGATTTTACTAAAAAAAATTATGCCGTATTATATAATATGTATACATCGTTTCAAGAATCGTATTATGGGAAAGAAGAAGGTAAACCGATATTAAGTCCAGTTGATTTCGAGGCTAAAGCACCGATTGTTGTGATAGATACTTCCAAACAGAACGATACAGGAACATCTTCGACTATTGACGTTAGCATAGAAATTGAAGCTATGGAAAATCTAGAGGGCGTAAGTGCTTACTGTCTTTTAATTCATGATCGCATTATAGAATATGTACCTCTTAGCAGAGAAATTAAGAAACTTGTATAAATTATTTGAATAATATAGTAAAAAGTATTGTACTGTTATAAAAATTGTGTTGACATTATAAGAAATAAAATATTTGTGTATTTCAAAAAAAAAAATATGTTGTTTTTAATTTTTATTTTATAAATAATTTATAAAATAATGGACTCAGAAAATACATTGGGTTTTTCGATGGACTCAGAACATACATTGGGTTTTTCGATGGACTCAGAACATACATTAGGTTTTTCGATGGACTCAAAACATACAAATACATACTACTGATTCCACTAGATAACTCTATCGGCGGACATTCGTATTCGCTAATGAATACCGAATAGTTCCGTTAATTTTTAAACCGAAATTCGGTAATATGTTGATTATTTCAAGATGGTTTACCGTATCAAATGCCTTTGCAAAATCAATTAAAAAGTTCAAAAAGAAAAATTGCCGTTACCTTTTTACTACTATCCAGTGTGTTGTATATAAATTTACTAGCACCATGCAAGGCATTTTCAGTTCCCAAACCAGGTCTAAAACCATACTGGTTTTTGGACAACAAATTATTATTTTCTAGAAACTTTACTAATCTACCTTTCATTAATTTTTCTAACATTTTTGCAAAATTTTTTATCATGGAAATCGGAATATAGTTTATTTACATTGGAAGTATCCCCAGTTTTTAAAAGGCGCTTAATTACAGCTAATTTTAATTTATCTGAAAATGTACCTTCTATTAAACTTAGATTATGTATATGCTCGTATATATGTTAGGGGTTTCATTATACTTCCGGATATAGACTTTAGAACTTTTACTGAAACTCCATCATATCCTGCAGCAGTATCGTCTTTAAGATTTTTTATAATTTTTATAATTTCATGACTGATATTGCATTTGAATTATTTTACACTCGTCGACATAACCCTCGTTGACATCTAAATACGTTTCGTCCATTTTCACAATAATTTTAATGAACGAAGTAATGCTTGATTATTTTTCGTTAATTTGTTTTTTACTAGCGGCATACGTGTTGTCTTGACTTGGTTTTAAGCTTAATACTGTTTTTTTTCTCGACAACACGCCTCTTTATACCATTATTAAATTTGATACCCATATCAATGTTTGATCTGAAGACGGACTGTTATTGGTTCTCCTCGTAAATTTATTAAATCTTTATTCTGATCTCTCAAAGTTATTTGTACTCTGCTAATCGATGAATCTATTAGTGGGTAGTATACGGATTGCAGTGGAACTTCGATAATTTTATATCCTGGAGCTACTGAAGGAGCGAATTCGTGTATCGCTTGATCCGGTACACCGTTGTTGAATGACCCCGATATCAGATTGCACTCAACCTTTATACTATTAACTTTCATTATGTTTATTATATTTGTACAGTGGCGTGGTGAAGAGGTTTTTGAGAGGCCATGGCCTCTGCATTTTTAATGGTGGGTGGGTGGGTGGGTTTGGGTGGTCTGGGTAGTCGGAGTCTCATTACTTATAAAGATATGTCATATTATGTAACGTATCAATTCAATTGAACCTATACATAAACTATAATAATAATTATTCAGAGACATTAAAATAGGCAACTAAGCAAGCATGTACAACCGTTCGTTATTCTATCGGTAAGATGGTAAAACGGCACTAAACACTAAAAACAATACAGTCATAAAGAGGTTATTTTTATCATTGATTATAAATACTAGTATTATTTATTTGGTTCTATGAAATATGAATGTCACGTCGTCTGCTTTCGGCTCATAACAACATGATAACACTAATCACTATTTCCAAATGGGTTCTTCACTTCGTCGTTCTATAAATACATTTTAAGAATATCATTACTACATTGCCACCGCCCGCCAATCAATAAGCCTGATGATAATAATTGTTTGACGTTATATATTTATTTAATATTATTTAATTCCTTGGACCGTGATGCATCTTATTCTTATAACTTATAAGTAACCATATTGTATAATTGTTAGGTATTACTTGTGATTTTACTTACTTTACTAATTGCTAAACCAATTATATTTAAAATGTCGAATGAAGCATGTAGTTCATGTAAAAGAAGACGAGAAAACCTAAACATGATCAATTGGACTCGACATATAATGTCTTGTAAAAAAAAGAGACTTTCATCTGGTCAAAGTATAATGTCCTTCTTCAAACAGAAACCTTCTACATCTACTGATATAGCTATTGGTAAGTTTTAACTATAGTGTATGCCAATTGTAAAATTAAACTTAGAATTTATTAACTTTTACATTTTGGTATAATAATTATTGCCTATTACAATAAATTAATGTATACAAATATACAATTATTAAAATCAATTATTATTTTAAAATTAATTTGTATTATGGTGGAACAAGAAATGTCAAATAAGAGTTCAAATTCCATGGCATCACAAAATGAAACTTGTGATAAAATCATTAACTTTTGTTAAACTTATATAATATCCATATGAAAATCATATTGCAACAACTAACAACTAACATTTTAAATAAAATATAGTTTTAGTTTTAGTTTTTAGTTTTAGACCTATTAAATTAATAGAAGAAATATATATTTCATAATATTATATTATTATCAATTATGTATATAATTTAGGAGTAAATGATGAGTTTCACACTGAGAACTTTGATGTGTTAGAAACTGAAAATGATGTACTGTTGAGTTCTAATAGTGCTACACATGATTTACCTACAACAGAAGGTATGTATAATACTTTATACTTTCATTATTATTTTTATACTTACATCTAACATAATATACATATTTTGAAGAATTTATAGAAAAAATATATTTCATATTATGTATATAATTTAGGATTTAATGACGAGTTCCACACTAAGTACTTTGATGTGTTAGAAACTGAAAATGATGTACTGTTGAGTTATAATAGTGCTATACATGATTTACCTAAAATAGAAGGTATGTATACCTTTTATTATTTATTTTGGTATAAAAGTTATTAATTCATTTTTGTTTTTTGTATACTTGTAGGTACTAATATTATTTTAGTACTTAAACATAATTCAACAATATTTTGTTTTAATATTGTGAATTAATCAAGAATTTAATTTTAATTAGGTAACTGATATAATGTGTATATAAATGTATACTCAATACTCATGTTCAGAAATTAAACTTTAAACATATTTCTGTATTATTAACAGTTACTTAACTATTGTTGAACTAATATAATAACCATATAAAAATCATATTGTAACAACTAACATAGACTTATTGAATTTATAGAAAAAATATGTTTAATATTATTATGTGTATAATTTAGGATTAAATGGCGAGAGTCATACTGAGAACTCTATTGTATTAGAAATTGAAAATGATGTACTGTCAAGTGCTATTAGTTCTAATAGTGCTACACATGATTTACCTAAAATAGAAGGTATGTAAATACTTTATACTTTCATTATTATTTTTTATACTAACATCTAACATAATATACCTATTATATTTTTGAATAATTTATCGGAAAAATATATTTCATATTATGTATATAATTTAGGATTTAATGACGAGTTTCACACTAAGAACTTTGGTGAGTTAGAGACTGAAAATGGTTTACTGTTGAGTTCTAATAGTGTTGCACATGATTTACCTAAAACAGAAGGTATTTATAGTAATTTTATTATTTATTTTCATGTAAAAATTGTTAATTAATTTTGTATATTTATACAAATATTAATTTAGTATTTGAAAATGATCCAGCATCCATTCCATTAGTCATATCAGATGAAGTATTGCATTTTTATATGTCCCTTGGTCCATGTCAGCCAAAAGCTCATGATTTATTGAATAATAAATTTCCCAAGACATATGAAAAAAGTGGTCATATAAGGTCATTTAATGAATGCTATTATTATAAAAAAAACAATGATGGACAATGTATACAGAGGTCTTGGTTATCATATTCACCATCTCTGGATCGAATATTTTGTTCAACTTGTAAGCTTTTTGGTTTACCAGATGCAAAAAAAATGTTTTTAGTAAAATGTGGTTCTAATGATTTTAAAAACATAACACGGACTTTATCAAACCACGAATGTTCACCAGAACATATGCAAAGTGTGATAGCACATGGATTGTACATAAGAAATGATCGAATTGATCTGAAACTCATCGAAAGTGCCAATCGTCAGGTAGCTGATAACCGACAACTTTTAAGACAAATTATTGATGCTCTTATTTATGTTGGAAGACAAAATATAGCTTTAAGGGGCCATCATGAGGGTATTGATTCAAATAATAGAGGACATTTTTTGGAACTAGTTAAACTTTTGTCAAACAATCATGGTCCTTTGAAACGTCATTTAGAACAAATTGAACGTAAAAAAAAAAATCGACTGACATTTTTATCTAATGTCACCCAAAATCACTTATTAAATATTATAGCAGAAGTAATTAGATCTAAAATATTAAATGAAGTAAAAAAATCTGGGCAGTTTGCTGTAATAATTGATACAACAACTGATGTTAGCAATTTAGAACAATTTACATTTATTCTTAGGTATGTAAATGAAGAGGGTCTTGTTCAAGAACGACTGGTTTCATTAGTGACAGCATCAGATGCAACTGGACTGGGTATGTTTGAAGTATTTTGTGAAATAACTAACAAATATAATATTGAGTGGAAGACACAATTGATTGCTCAAGCATATGATGGCGCTGCATCTATGCAGGGACAATATTCTGGTTTAAAAACCAGAATACAAAATGAAAATCCACGTGCTATTTATATTTGGTGTTGTGCGCATTTATTTAATTTAGTAGTGGTTGATACATGCGATTGTTGTATTGTCTCCAAACGTTTTTTCGGAGATGTTGGAAGTTTTGTTGAATTTATGAGAGCAAGAAAGAGAACAGCTATTTTTGTAAAATTGCAAGAACAGTTATATCCTAATGAGCGTCTACGTCGAATGAAGCTATTTTCCACAACACGATGGACCTCTCATGATAGGGTATTAATTGTTATAAATGAAAAATATTCTGCGTTATTGGAAACACTGGAAGAAATTTCTGTTGCGAATGATTCTGACCGCGAAGTGGTTTCAACTACTGAGAATCTAATTAGTAAAATAACATAATTTCAATTTATTTTAATGATGTTATTTTTTAGAAAAATATTTGCCATTACTACTGAAGTGTCTAGATATCTACAAACAAAGGAAATTGATTTTGTACAGGCAATTTATTTGATTGATGTTGCAAAAAACCGTTTAATAGATATGAGAACAGAACAAGGCTGTAAAGATTTAGTTGACCAAACAAAATTGTTTTCAATTGAAAATAATCTTACGGAAAGGGATTTTTGTCAGGTAAGACTGAGAAGAAAAAAAATTATGCCTGGAGAACTAACGAGAGATGAGGTTTTATCTAATCCAGAAGATAATTTCCGGACTGATGTTTTTTATAGAATTTTGGACACAATTATTTCATCAATTGAAAATCGATTTTCTGAGTCTCGAAATATACTTAAAGATTTTGCTATACTTTCACCTGAACGTTTAAAATTTATTAAGAATGAAAATGATTTACCTCTTGATGATTTTAAATCCATTTCAAACTGGATTTCAATTGACCTCACACAACTGAAAATTGAATATGTTACATTCAGTAAAAGTTTAGATAAATTGCATAATGGTATGAATTTAAACATGCAGTATCAAAACCATGACAAACAGACAAGTGATTTCGATTCAGAGAATGATAGTGAAATAAGTGAAAATTATGTTAAGACTTCAGAAAATAAGATAACATGCCTGCATATTCTTAAAATTTTATCTAGCTATGACCTTCAATATGCATTTTCAAATTTATTTAAGGCATATAAAGCACTTGGAACAATACCGGTATCTTCTGCATCTGCAGAAAGAAGCTTTTCAAAGGTGAATTGCATTTTATTTAATTTTAAAAATTAAAAATTTGTTTATTTATAAATTATGTTTTGTATTATTTTAGGTAAAGCTTATTAAAACAAGACTTCGCTCAACTACGGGTCAGTGTCGGTTGGAAAGCTTATTGATGTTAAGTATGGAAAGAGACATACCAATAAACCAACAAGAAGTGATTGATAAGTTTGCTCAAACATCAACATTGTTGAAAAAAAATTTGATGTTTAAATAGCACACTTATTTTGTTATTAACTATTAAGTAATTTAATGTACAATAAAGAAAAGTCTTATAATAAATTTAAATTAATTGTATTTAAAAATAAAATAAAAGTTACCATAATTTTTATATGATTTAGCAATTAGAATTTAGAGGGTTAAAATGTTTTTAATTAGATTTATGTATTTATTTGCTAAAATTAAAAACCATACATAGGATAAAATTGTATTTCATGTTTAATAATGTCTATTTATTATGTAAACTGATTAGGTACTTAATTGGAATAGTATAATTTCAATAGTTCCGTTGTAATTGTATGATAAATGATAATTCTCAAATAGGTAACAATCCTCAATAAACTTAAAAAACTTTAGAAGTAGTCTGGCTATAGGCGTTTAAGATTTGGGGTAGAGGGCGCTGAAGCAGTGAAGCCCAACTATGAACAAGTAATAAACTATTGTAATAATATTGAATAAGCTTAAAAAAACGTAGTAAATATTTTGGAGGACTTAGCCCCTAAAGCCCCCATAGTTTTGCCCATGGATCTGGCTCCCTAAGGCTAGGGCTATACACAGCGTATTTCGCAGCATTTTCCGTCGGATTAAAAATGGATTGGTTTATATCGGAGGCAGTCGACTTGCGTTTTCGGCAGTCGTTTTCCTAGTCGCCTTAAACGATGCGGTTTTTTTTTATAGGTGGTGGGTGTGTCCACATTTTGTTGGCCTCATAGGTAAAAAAATTTCACCACGCCACTGTATTTGTAGATACATGCTCGATTTCTGCTTCGTATACTTTACTATCGAACCCCAATAATCTGGATATATTGTTTTTAACTGTGAAATCTATATCGAAATCGCATTTCATTATACATTTCAACGTATTTGCATCCGATTTTAAGACGAATGCAACCGTATCGGGTAGTAATCAACAACTGATTTTAAATCGCTCGTCTAGCGATTTAGACGCGTTGTACGTTAAAGAAGTATCCGGTAATACAGTCGGTGATAATTATAAAAATGTAACGATTGAAGTGAATAAAATTATCTGGAAAATGCCTATAGTCAAAGTATCCGATAGAGAAAAATTAAAATTATTGAAAGTGTTGGACTCGCGCAAAACGTTATCGTGCGCGTTCAGAACTTGGGATTTATGCGAATATCCTGTATTACCTCAAAATACGTTACACTCGTGGACGGTTAAATCCAGTAATTTACTTGAAAAACCTCGATTCGCCATAATAGCTTTTCAGACAGAACGAAAAAATAACTTAAACAATCCCTCGGGGTTATTCGATCACTGCAACCTGAAAAATATCAAAGTTTACCTGAACTCCGAAGTGTATCCGTATGAAGATTTCCGTGCAGACTTTGCGAAGAAATCCATGTCTTTATTGTATAAGGCGTATACCGATTTCCAGAAATCATACTACGAGAAAGAAAACCCATCACCTCTACTGTCGAAAAAAGATTTTCTGGACTTTACACCTATGGCGGTAATAGACTTATCACATCAAAATGATAATGTGAAATCTGCAACCGTAGACTTACGAGTAGAGTTCGAGACCACTGCAGACGTTCCGGCCAAGACTGCAGCTTATTGTTTAATTTTACACGATCAAGTTATAACTTACAATCCGTTCAGTGGAGAAGTTCGAAAAATTTAATTTTTATATAAATAGCATGTAATATATTTTTAAGATGTAATTTTTTCAATAAAAAAACTTTTTTTCCATATCATGTGTTTTTATTTTACATTTTTTAATTAATTATTTACATCGGCGGTGATAATGGCGAGTAGCTCGGTGGAGACATCGGCGAATAACTCGGGAGCGGAATCGATATGTTGTTAGCTTCACGCGACCGTTGATCGAAATAGGCGGGTCCATCATTTTGATCGACGGCTCTGCCGTCTATCACTGCGAAGCTCGCTGATGACGGTGGAGACTGAGCCATGATTTTAAGATCTGCCTAAAAATAATAATAAATGTTTAATAATTATGTAGAAAAAATATAATTATGATTTTTATTTACCTCTGGTTCAATTTTCATGATGCACTGTTCAGCTAGCTGAGTAGTGGCAAAGAGTTTTAGCTGGCTCACATAGTTCCAAGTATTTTTCGGGATATGTGATGAAATCAAGTCGTCATGTACGTTTTTGATTGTTATCGCCATCTCTTCCACTTTTTCAACTCTTTTGAAATTGTTTTTAAAGTATTCGCACATCTCTTCGAATTGTTGAATTACACTTGGTCTGGTAAACGATGACTTCCGCACCATAAGCTCGAAAATAGCCCATTCCAGATATTGTAATGTAATAAGATCCGAATGGTTGAGCAGTACACGGCAACCAGGCTTATTATTGTCTTCTATCACCAACACGTTCTCGCCCTGGTTCATTCGTTCACAAAGTTCTTCTTGAACTTTTTAATCTTGAAGCTTTTCGTTTTACAGAGTTCCTTCTTACTTGTCCCAAAATTTTTCCTTCAGATTCTAAATCATGATTATGGTTTAAATTACTATCAATAATTGTATTCTCACTCATATTTGTTTTCATATAAGCTGTACACGTTTTGTTTACACAGCACCATCGCTTTACATCGCCATTCAACATTTTATGAAATCTCATTTATATCCATCAATAATTTTAAGTTTCTTACCGTGTTGGCAGTTTTTAAAGAATATATTTAGATTACCCATATCTACAACATATGACAAAGAAGTAATGAAATCGTTTAAAAAAAGAGATGATTTAATGTTTAAAAGGTATTCGAAATAATGTATTCAGAATACTCGTTATAAGTATTCAAAATACTTTATTGAATACTTTCAAAAAAAGTATTTAAAAAGTATTCTGAATACAGTATTCCGAATATTGTATTCGGGGAATACTACCCAAGTCTGATAGATACTAGATAGTATACTATCTAAACTCAATGATTCTACCCTATTTATTTCATAAAGAACTGTTTTTATTTTTATGTCAACTTGTAAAAGATCAATATAATTTTTATTTATATACTATGCTGTTGTGGGAATCATTCAAATCAAATGAAGGTTCCAAAAAAGAAAATAAATCAATATTAATATCTTATTTTAATTTAATTTAATAACTCATAGAAGATGTCCTTATAATAATGAAATTTAACCAGACTGACTACTGAGTATTTTTAAATTATATTAAGTCTAAAGATCACTAATTACCAAATACATTTAATTTTAACTTTTAAGTCTATTCAGTTATTTTCCCTTGAATGGTTGGACCAAAAATCAAAGTGTTATATATATTTAGTTATAAAAAATATTAATTGATATAAATTTGTATGTTATATATGGGCATTCCACACAAAATTTGCCACCCAAAAATTTTTTTTCATGAAACATTTTTTTTACGGTAGAGTAGCCAAAAATATGAGATACGTATTTTTTTATTTGGATATATTACGCGAGGTTTTTGAAGAAAAAAACTGAGTCGTAGTGGGACGCCTGGCAGATGTGAACCATCAAAAAATTTCCTTTTTGTAATAATGTTGAATAAGATGACTATGAAATAACTTCTAAATTAATGCCATAAGACTATTTTGTTTTTTATTTGCATATGAAGTACTTAAAAAATTTACAAAGACGTACAAAAATATACAAATATAATAATGCAATAACTCTAATCAATATTATCTGTTGCTTCGTCAGTTATTTCTTTGACAGTAGCAGTGGATACTTCTAATGGTAAAATTTCTGGTATCAATTTAATAATTGGACGATGATAACTGAAATATGCAACGAAGTACGTGACATAACGTTATCAAGGTACTTTGTGAATACTCCATCTATAGCAGTTCCATATCTTGCTTCTCTTGGATCGTTATTAATATGCAAACTAAATTTTTCTTGAAGGAATGTAATTAATGGTAATGAATTGTCTCTAGCGAAATTGGCATTAAAATCTCCTGCTAAAAATAATGGCAATTTATCCAAATTCTCTTTCAAAAGCATCGATCTCTCTTGATCTTTTATTTTTGTTTATTTTTATATTTTTATATTCAACGTAATATACAAACAATATATTATACGTTTATAAAGTAGTCGGTGGGTACGCCGATAATGCGTGCGTAGAGATGAAACCGCCGAGCTTTGACGAATTGAGCCGACAAGCTACGAGTGGGGCGTCGCACAGTGGTCCGAAAAATTAAAAAACTTATTGGTTTTACAATGATGTGTGTTTTTTTTATTTTTTTTTTTCATTTTTTTTTTTATTTTTATTTTGTGTCTGACGACACCTTTTTTGGCAGTAAAAATGCTTCGATTTGTTTATGTAGCAACTTTTCTGAAAGGAAGTGAATCTAGTTGGTACTTTGGGGGGTCAAAAAAAATATTTCAAATGTTTTTTAAATGCAACGGGAAAAACCCTAAAAAAATAAGGGAAAAACGGGAGTTTTTACGCAAAACCAGTTTTCGACAAAATCAATTTTTTTATTTTGCTATAACTCAAAAACTAATTGATGTAAATACTTGAAATTTTCACCAAATGTTTAGATTAGCATTCACTATACACACAGTATTTTGACTTTTATTGAGCTATTTATAGACAATTGAAATTTTCAATTTTTTTTATTTTTTTTTTTTAAATAACGATAAAATTTTTTTGGCCGGCCAGAAAATCTTGAAAATTTAATACATGGTTTCTTATAAGTTGTTCCTTAACTGATAAAAAAAAATCTAAAATCGTATGTCACAATTTTTTTTTATAAGTGCTCAAAGTTCCAATTTATACGAAATATGTAAAAATTGCAAAAATTTGCAAGTTATTTTGTATAGCGTTTGAACAGCGAATACTGACATAAAATTACATGTAAAATATAATATAATGTATAATATTCTAGACTGACAAATGATATCGGTTTTTTTAAAATGCTCTAACTCAAAAACGAAAAACCGCAACAACTTCTGTTCATACTTAAGGTTCAAAATTTTAACACTAGGTTATCTATTAGCTACTCTTCAAAAATCTTTAAAAAAATTTCTACCGGAATTAGAGGAAAAAATTTTATGACTGTTTGAAATTTGAATATTTACGAAATTGCATAAAATAGCGATTTATTCTCAAACGATTTTAAATATTTGTTATAATTCAAAAAGTATAAGTCGCAAATTTTTGAAATTTCTACCAGCTGTTAAGATTGGTATTTCCTTTATGTCATATTTTTTTCAAAATATTATATTGACTTTTAAGCCACTTATAGGCATTTAAAATATTCGATTTTTTTACATTTTTTTTTATAAACGATGATAAAAAAAATTTGATTCGTACAAAATACTTGAAAATGTAATAGAAGATTCCACAGAAGTAGTCCTTAATGTCATTAAAAAATTATTAAAATCCATAGGCACAATTTTTTTTTATAAGCGTTTGAACAGCGAATATTGACATACAATTTTATGTAAAATATAACATTACTAGCTGACCCGGCTACGGGTTGCTGTGGCTAAAGTTTTTGTTATATTACATTATAGTAAACAATCTAAGAGGAACAATAAGAGAACATCAGTCACGGAGTTCACTATGCTTTTTCACACAGATGGTATTTGTAAAAAAATATGTTGATCTCCTTATTTGACTTTCAACTACTATAACCCTTTAGTACAATGAAATTATTTACTAACAAAGACGAAAATGTTGATGTTGGTATACAAATTCACTGGATTGAGATTTGAAGGGGAAGTACGTTGAACACAATTAATTAAAATGTTCTTTTACTTGATATTAAGTAGAAATCAATAGGTACAAAATAAAAATGTATCAGATTTATTATTTCCATTTAATTTTATAACAAATATAAGTATATTACAGTATAATACAGTAAATAACATGTGACGCTTAAACTCATGAATGAGATAGGCAAGGCAGACAGTCTTAAACTTTTAAACATTAATATCTATTTTTTTGAATTATAAATACTTTCAATTTCAATTTAATTTAACACCAATCGGTGCACAATGTTTTTGGTTAACCTGTCTTTAGCTAACACAAATAGATTCGACGGTTTCCCAACACGTGAACACGCAACATATAGTTGCCCATGAGAAAAACATGGATTTTCCAAATCTAAACCACAAATGGACATTGTTTGACCATGAGATTTATTTATAGACATGGCGAAAGCTAAACGAATTGGAAACTGTAGCCTTTTGAAGGGTATGGTAGAATCTGATGGTATCATCGGAATACGTGGCAGCAGGACCACTTTTCCTTTAAACTTCCCAGACAAAATGGTTGCTTCAAGAATGTTTCCGGTGATCTTTTTGATGACCAAACGCGTACCGTTACATAATTGAGGTGGATTCAAATTACGGAGGAGAATAATAGGGGAACCAATCTTTAATCGAAGATTATGTGGTAGCATTCCAGGGATATCTAATGAATTTAAAAATTCAATCGGAAAATTTACACTTTCATTTTCATCAACAGTATCGATTGATTTAAAAGACATCAGATCGCCTGGTAACAACTGTTGTATCTGGAAGTTAATTTCGTCAACATCAAAGTTTTTGGCTGCCAAAATCGCCCGTTGACTAAGCCATTCATGATTCAAATAATTATTCTGTATATCCGGGAAAATACTCTGAATCAATTCATTTTTATCCTGGACAACAGTGCAAAAATTGTCTGGTAGTTTAATGCATTGCGTATTTGGTTGCAGTTCTATTTTACCGTTCCCAATATCTAATAGTTGTTCGGAAAATATTTGTGCTGATGGATCATTTTGCAATTGTACTCGCATATTTATGGTCAATCGAAGTGTTTCAACACTTCGCCATACGAATGATTGTTTCAAACATGCATTAATCTCATCCGCGAAAGTAGAGCGAAGTATAACCGGTAAGGTCTGCCGGAAGTCACCAGACAAAAGTAAGATAGCACCACCGAAAAGTTTATTATTGCTGTTTAAATCTTGCATAGTTCTGTTTAATGCTTCAAGTGAATATTTGTGTGCCATTGTGCACTCATCCCAAATTATTATAGAACTCTTCCGCAACACTGCAGCTATTCCACTATTCTTTTTGATGTTACACATTGCATCTGGTTTATTATGAACGTCCAATGGCAGCTTGAATGTTGAATGTGCTGTTCGCCCACCATCCAGTAAAGTAGCCGCAATGCCTGACGATGCTACTGCTAATGCGATTTTTTGTTGCGACCGTATTTTGGCAAGAATCAACGATATTAAAAATGTCTTACCGGTTCCACCAGGTGCATCCAAGAAAAAAAAACCGCCTTGTTCAGCAGCAACAGCCAGCATAATCCGATCATAAATAATTTTTTGTTCTGCTGTCAGTAATGGTTCACTGTTCATGATAATTGTTGCTAAACTTCCATGGTCATATTGATTTTCTCGTTGTAAATCGGTATTGACTAAGTCGGTGGCTGGACGATTAGGTGATGGCATACCATAATGATTAAGTGGTAAATTTGAAATAAGAACACATAAATCCTCGATTAGGACCAATGCTTCATTGTACATCTCTGGTGTATAATCTATGTTTTGGCATTGATTTGTTTGTCTAATTCGGTGCAAGATGTCTTCTGTCATACAATTTTTATATTTTTCCCACAAAGTTTGTGCTTGCGAGGGATAACATGTCGTCAAAATAATTGCAAACAACTGACGAATGTTATTCGGTGTTGATGTCAACGCAGCATCAGCAAGCGTTAAGTCCCAATGGTTATCGTCTTCTAGCAATTGCAGTTCACGACATGCATCCTGGTATGTATTGAATACTCGACCATTAACTGTTCGTAAAAATTCAAAAGACGTTGGTCCGGGAACATTCACCAATAACAAACGTAAATAGAAGCACTCACGTTGCTTTGGATGTACCGTGTAAAGTCTCCCCAATGTCTTAGCTTTGAATATGCCTGTAATGGAAGGATGTGGTTTTCCTTGTTTCCGTGGCTCCCATTTTTTACTGGATTTGTTCCATGTGAAATAACGTGGAACATCACCATACACCAATGTCTTTGCGAATTGGCCAAAAAAATCAGGTTTTTGACACAATGTAAAAAATTCAGTTAGAGTCGTTTTCGGAGCTTCAAACGCTCTTTGGAGAACATTTTCTTCAGTGAAGTATACACGTTGACCGTTTTCAAGATGTATTGCCAGATGTTGGACAGCAGGATCTCTTTCGTGGATGGGAAAGCTGAGAATATGCCAAATAGCTTCATTGCTGCTAATGTATCTGCCCATTTGGTATCGTGCTATTTCGTCATTTTTATTTATGTTTTGTACTTCAAATATGGCCAAATCACTGCCTTTGTTTACATATTTACATATATACTTAATTGATTTAACAGAACTGCAAAGCTCAACATTGATATGAGCTTTGTAAGTTTTTGAAAGTAGTGGTGAGTATGGTACCACCCACTGATTATCAAACTCAACTTGATTTGGAAAGTTCGGCAGTCGCATTGTAAATGTGTGGCCACCATTCTCAGTACTTCTGCGGCGATACATTGGATAACCATCAATATTCGTGATCGTGTCATTCGTATGCGGCTTTGGGAAGTTTTTTTTACATTTTCCATTTTCCATGCACGGTGACGTCATGTTGAAAGCACCGCATGGCCCATGGATCATGTGTTTGGTGACAATATCAAATAATTCTTGATCAATTAATGGGTCTGGAATTTCGGCTGAAATTATTTGATCGATTTCTTCAGGACTATCTTTAAGCCAAACCAAAATGTGGGCATGAGGCAAACCTCGCTTTTGCCACTCTATCGTATACAGCCAACATCGTGTGATACCAAAAATTGAATATTTAACAATAAAATCAATTAAGGATTTCAATTTTTGTTTAAACACACGTGCAGTTAAATCATGACGATGAATGGCTTGTTGTCCTGGCAATAGTAAAGTTTGTATCTCTTCCCAATTCGGATTACATGTGAATGTAATAAATAAATCCGGTCGGCCGTAATGACGTACGTAAGTCATCGTATCTTGTATGTATTCCTGCATGTTCCGTGGACTGCCGATGAAGCTTGAAGGTAAAATGAAAGCATTACCGATGTCATTGGGATTTAAATCTCCATCGATGTTTCCAGCAACAGCATCTCGTAAGTGAATATATTCTTCCGATCGTAGTTTTGCCTGGTTGAATCGAAGGAATCGCAAGCGTTCGCTTTCAACCTTAGCATACATATCAACAATGTATTGATGGAACAGTTGACGATATCGAAGGATATAATTGTCTTGATGTTGTCTAACCATTATTCGGTGTGCGTAGTAGTTCATTGAGCTAACTTTATTATTTCTGTAATCACCTAAAAAAATAAAAAATAAAATGCAATACGAAATTAAAATCTATACATACAGTAAGAAAGTAAATAGATAATTGTCAAATTTACCGGTATTTGGATCATACTGTTTGATATTAAGGTGATATTCATCTTGTCCTTGCCAAAATATCAATGGATATTGTAGTGCGTCATATGAACGGTGTAGATCCGAAATCGTACTGACAGTGTTGTCTCGCCGTGTAATTTTTATAGATCTTTTGTCAACTGGATCACCAACCATGATAACAGCAACCTCATCAACAGTTGGAGCGTTGAATCTACCAGCATGTTCACCTAATGGTACTTTGTCGGCTTTTATGACGAGTTGATAATTGTCATTTTGCAGTCGTGGCGAAACTCTTTTGATCAATTGAATTAGTTGATTGTGATCTTTTAAAAAATTTTCCAATAATATCACAATTGCTCTTTCCTCTGCTTGTTCAATAAAATTATACAGGCACCGAGTCGTCACGCGCTCTTCACAATCGCCCATAAAATAAATTTGAAGAAATTTCGGATTGTTATCAGGCATTGGCATCAGTGATCCGATTTATGGTACACCTGGCCTTGAATTTTGAATGTAGTTTCAAAATTACGTCCATCGGATGCACGATCGCAAATTTTAGTTGCCCCAAATGACATCATTTGGAAGCAAGAATTCAATTTGCGTATCTTACGCAAAAATAATTTGGAATCATCTGAATTGCCAGTAAGAAGGGATAATAAAGGCTCCGGCGGAGTGGGTAGAGGTGACAGCACAACTTTTCCTGATGCGCAGCACATGCCGGCTGCTTCATTCCGAAATTTCAATGCCTGACAATATTGACATACTTTATCCATTCCACCGATAGCAATTTTTGAATGCGCTGAGTAGTTAATATCTGGTGCATATTCAAAGGCAAGCCGAACGAATGATGCACGTGTTAATGAGCGGCTGATCCGTTGCCTTTGTCGATCTAGTACTCGTACTGTAGCTATGTTTCGTTCTCGTGCCGCTCTTGTTCTCGTAATATTCTGTTGCAGACGTTCGTCACGCTGTTCTTGAGATTCTCGTGCACGACTTTCTGCAGTCCTGATTCTTTGAGCTGCGTTTCTTGTTTCGATTTGTTCTGGTAATTGCTGAGCTCTTTCAACACGTTTGCGTCGTGACCCTTTGCTGCTCGCGTTGTTGAGGTTAGATTTTTTCGGTGGCATTTGACTGAAAATAATAATTTAATCGTTTAAATATTAGAAAGAGGAACTGAAAAACATGTTATCATAGCACATTGAAATAATAAGTGAAAAGTCAAAAATAATTTTCAATGGAGGTTAAATAAAAATAATATAAAAATTTTTGTACAATTATTGAAAAAGTGTGGGGAGGTTTGTGACATTTTCTCATTGATATATTAATTAACAAAAGTTTGTGATATTACTTACATGTATAAATTGAAATTATTGTTCCTGTGCTCCTACTGTGGCTATGTCTCGTTCTCTTATTTATTAATAGGTTATTACGTACCTATGAGAAAATATATTTTTTTTTTATTTGTGGTTTATTAGTGGTTTTGGAAATCATAGAGCATAGTAAACTATTGAGTATGTAAAATTAATATAAATATAATGTATTCATATAATAATAATTTTAATTTAACTTAAAACTAATTGGTGCACAATATTTTTGGTTATTGGCTGTATTAACAATTCATATCTACACGTATTATGGCGATAATTCTCGGAACAATTCATATCTACACGCCACCGACGATAAAACACATACAATAGAAAAAAGGTCAGGTTACAGATAGATATTATCGCGGTCGACCACGGAAAAACCCGAAATACACCATGCAATCATACAAATTTATTAAAAAGTTAATTAAAATATTTAATGTATTAAAAAATTTGAGATAAAAACTATCCTATCTTTTAAGTTGGACCAAATTACACGCGGTGTAAAAAATTTCATCAAAATCGGTTAAGTGGTTTAGGAGTCCATTGAGGACAAACATTGTGACACGAGATTTATATATATTAAGAATGTATAATATTCTAGACTGACAAATGATATCGGTTTTTTTAAAATGCTCTAACTCAAAAACGAAAAACCGCAACAACTTGAAATATTCACCAAATCTTTATATTGACGTTTTCTATACATGGTTATGTTTTCAAAGTATTTTGATGTATTTTGACTTATTTATAGACAATTTAAATTTTCGATTTTTCTAAATTTTTCGTTTTAAAATAAAATACACTTATTTCAATATTTATAAATAACATTGTATTATATTCTAGTCAAACATATCATCTCCGTTCAGAATCGTTTTTTGTATACAATGATACCTATCATTGAATTCAAATTTAACAAATCCATTATAATGACCTATCCTATAAACGAGGTGCACTCCACCCCCAACTGTACAGCAGAGCGAGGCCCATCCGGTTCTTTTTTAATATATAAGTATTTATTTTTGAAAAAAATGTTTAATTTTACGTGAAATTATTAATACTCAATAACAAAGTTAAACTTTTCTGTTGTTCCTTGTATTAAAGATAGTAAGCCACAATTAAAAATATTTTCATGAATATTTAGACGACTTATAGTAGATTTTAAGTCCATAGTGAATAAATGACACAGAACGCGCGCCGTACACAACAATTTTGTTTATGATTTCGATTGCACTTTATTACAATTCAATTACTCTTTATTCAGTAATGGGCAAATATGGGCAACTTATCTAAACATTTACCGGTTCTATACACCTTATAGATATTTGGCATATAGATATTGGCGTGAAGATCAGTGAAAAAACTGATTAAAATCGTACGTTATTAAAGATATAACTGAAGCTACAACAAGTATTAAATTGTTATCGCTACAATTATTAATCGTTCAGACATAATATTTCTATAATAATGATTATAAATACTCTAATAATCCCTATAGTCATAAATACAAATCCACAAACTGATTTTTATTGTATTTGTATAGCATTTCATAGCGTACAAAAACTTTAAGTATTATCGAAATTACACACATTTTATGGGTAAAAAATTTTTTTTTTTCTTAATCAAAAATCAATTCTAATTTAAAAAATTTATTTTTTTTGATTAAGTTAAGTATTTTCGAATACCTTAAGAGATATAGAAAGTATTTGTATACAATAGTTCGTAATTTTTTAAAATTATTAAAAATCACTTATGGCCAACTTTTATTGCTTTTGAACCACTGTCCGTTGCCACTACTGTACCGCGCCATAAGATGTTTCACATCAAAACAGAATTTTGAAATTTTACTCTCATAAAAAAGTTATCTTTTTCAATCACTTCTTCTTCAATTTTGAACGGAGTAATGACAATTTACCCCGAATATGAAATGTTCCGCCTTTGTCTCGATTTTTGAATGAAATATACGAAAATTCATTTTTCGAATTTTTCAAATGAAATAATGTACAAATTTATAAACAAATGGAATTTTTTCAAAGATGGACCACATTTTTTTGCTTTTTTTTATTGAAATAAGTTGCGAAAACATTTTTCTAAATCCCGTCCAAATTTCAGAATGGGATCATAAGTACTTACGGAGCAATGAATTTTTTAATCCCGAACCGTACCGCAGCGCGCTCCGACACGTTTGGACTCGCGCCGACCGTCACCAACCGTCACTTGGGGCTCGCGCGCGCGCGAAACATATTCATTCGGACTTGAGTTTGACTTGTATAATTCAATCATACTTGTATACACACTGAGTAAATTACAACCACATATACGAGTCGCAAGTGACGACAAAAAATGTCGTCCATCTTTGAAAAAATTCCATTTGTTTATATATTTGTCCATTTTTTCATTTGAAAAATTCGAAAAATGAATTTTCGTATATTTCATTAAAAAGTCGAGACAAAGGCGGAACATTTCATATTCGGGGTAAATTTTCATAACTCCATTCCATATTGAAGTAGAAACGATTGAAAAAGATAACTTTTTTATGAGAGTAAAATATCAAAATTCTGTTTTTCAAAAACCCCGCGTAATATAACCAAATAAAAAAAATACGTACCCATCTCATATTTTTGGCTACTCTACAGTAAAAAAAAAATGTTTCATGAAAAAAAATTTTTAGGAATCAAATTTTGTGTTTCATAAAATGTAAGACTTCTTTTTACTGGTGTCAGGAAGTCTGTATTTTGTCATTGTGACACTTTTGATGTAACTTCATTGTCTAAATATATTATTTTAAATTATAAATTATAAAAAATGTTGTATAATATATGTGACTAAACACAATTTTAATTGAGTTTTAATACATACTATGTGCATTAAACTTTTTAGGTATGGCTTCAGGCATAAGCCTGTTATGATCTGGTCTGGTGAAATCATTTGCATTAAAATGACCATCACACAGATACCTATTTTTAATTTTTTTAGGCGACAATTCATCTAATGCCATGTTTCCTATAAAAATAATATCTTATTTACAATGCATTCATCTTAGTAATTTCAATAAAAATGTATTTAAATTACCCAAATTCAGAATCCATTTTCTACATGTCTCTGTATCTATAGGGAATCTGTACATTTTTTTTTACAATTAGATCTATTATTCTTACAAGTAGAATAATTACAGCTTCCGCCAGGCATATTTAGAATTTGTAATTACAAAAAATTTACAAAAAATTTCACAAATTTAAAAATTAAAACAAGTTTTACTAATTTACTAAGAAGGTAGTAAAGTTCATTAAATTATTTTTTAAATACCTACATAGATAAATTAATAATTCGTCATTTCTTGTAACATATAATATCCGTGTTCTTTTCAAATAACATTTTTGGTGCTCTATGTAGAAATTATTTTATGGTATTTTAAATATACACAATAAATATGTATCATTAATATGGTCATACTGCATTTTCTATCCGCGACAAATTAAGGAGTACGTCATCTATCGGCTGCTATCCCTTTGCGCGTATCACATTTTTCAGCTATAGATGGTTTCTCTATACTATCTATGCTCAATGGTATGTACTCGCACATAATCATTGATATTATATTATTTCATAGAATCCATGTTAAAATTTTCAATTTTATCTGATGAAATAAATTTTAATCATTTTTAGTAATGGTAATACTGAACGACAATCTTACGGATGAAAACCGTAATCTTTCAGATCGATTGATAAAACAGATTGTTAAACATCCATTCAACTTCACGGAACGTGACGTCTTCGAATTTTTTCGTCAACGAAATTCAACTTTTGTGTTAAGTGAAATAAACATAAAAGGGTTTCACGGTGTGTTTTGTTCCATTCGGTGCGGACAGTATAAAAATCAAATAATTGGTGAATATGATCGTATTAATTTTGAACCTGCAGCGTATGATGTAATTTTTAAAGACATTGAAGTACTAAAGTAATAAAAATATATCCTACTTTTTCATTATTCATTGCATCTTCTAAACTTGTATTATCCTTAGCTGAAAAGGGACATTTTATCTCGATAATACAATTATTTTCGATAAAACCATCTGAAAATTATTTAACAAGATAATATAATTGATATTATTAAAACAAAAACATAAACATTAAACATATTAAATTTACAAAAAGCTAAAAGGTATATATATATATTATACTTGCTGTAGTTGAAATAGTAATATTTGTATTACCTGGACTAGCAGCCAAGTAAGGAACTTCAACATCTATGCAAAGTCCTACAGATTGTATTTTTAAATTAAACAGCTCTTCAAATTTAACTTTTGCTACATACTCCATGACTCTACCATATTCTATGGCTTTAATTTTGCGGTTAGTCTGTCCATATAATAATTCATGTACCGTATTTTTACATGAGGTATTTTGACGCATTTTACATATTTTTCCAAACTTGAAAGCAGTCAATCGTTTTCTCCTTTCTGTGTACCAAAGTGCGATTTTGCTTGGTCTCTCGGATTTTTCTCCAATTGTTCTATTATTGTACATTATTTTAAACATATATACACATCTAAATTAAAATATTTACATTGCAAAATACTAAAATGTATACTAGTTATACTACCTCTATCAATGTTTTTAATTTCATTAATAAAATTCAGTTTCATGTTTGTCAAATCCTCATAAGAACTTTCAGGGGGTAATTCTTCTGCTAGACCATAGTTTTCATCAGAACCCGATGTTTTAAGCTGCTTACTACTACTTTTTTTTCTGATGAATAATGCTCGTCGTCTTTGATTATTTAATTTTTGCCTTTTGGCATTTTTTAAAAAAGTCTTACCAAATATACCTGTTACAAATTAATTATACGAAATAAATATATAGTCTTATAATATTTACTTTATTTATTTTAAAAATTATCTAGTAAATTATATACTATGCATTATATAATATTAGGTATGTATTTATTAAATAACTATATTACCTGGACTTTTTTTCATAATATTCTTATGTATGGTCCGTAAGTATTATTTTGAATTAAACGCTATAACTGCAGTTTCAACCCTAGCATTATACGTGTTTCTTTGTGACATATTGATTCGTTTTCCCCCAATGTACTTATTTATCACGCTGTTGAACTGTTCGCATACATTATTGTTTACGTCAGTTATTAAGCTACTAGAATTAGCGACTAAACGATTTATTGCATTTATTATTTCTAACATCATGCCACTGTTTTCAGCTTGAACAACTAAATTTTGTTCCAAAACTGTATTTCCTTGACACTTTGTATGTTGTCTTAGTACATGGTATGGACTATTATAAATATTTTTGTCTAAGTCTGGAAAATAAAATATTTTTTTAATATATTAAATAGATAATAGGAAATAAGTATTAAGTACTAAGTAGAAACATAGATTAAATATACTATAGATAGCTCACGCCGTGGAAAAACGTGGCAACCAGATAGGCGGCGTTTTGGACCCCGGCAGAATAGTACTAGTGGACTCCCCTAGGATTGCTATAAGTATTATTTGTATTGCGCATGCGCCACTGATAGACGTAATAACTTCGACTATATAAACCGAGTTTATAATATAGTCGAAGCGTAATAATTACGGACTGCAATATATCTGTAGCATTTATTAAATATACATTTTATTTTAATCAACATCTATGATGGTAATAATATTAAATAATAATATATTATTGGCAATACAGATTAACACTTGAAATCTTAATAATATAATGTTTTAAAAAAGAATGAAAAATGTGACATGATTATAAATTCTTAAAATAATTGGTGAAGTAGCGAAAAAAAATTATTTTATAATTAATATAATAATTAATAATATAAAGAAATATAATAAGAATAACTTTAAAGTTAATAATTAATAATACCTTACATCTTACAAAATACAGGTGAAAATATTAACACTACCGATATATTAAAATAATAAAATCTTTATAAAAAGTTCTGAAGACAATATTATTCATTAGAATATTATAATATTTAAGTTAAAAGTGATAACAAAGTTATACAAATCAAAATTATTATTTTATTTTTTCATAAAATAATATTATAATTATATTATAGTTAAATATTTGTCTTTTACAAAACTAAATAATAATAAACACTGAATTAAAACTACTGTAAAATAATAGAAATCTTAACTGAACAAAAGTAATAAAAATAGTTGTTATATAATACAATTAAAATACATATAAGTTACCAACATAACTTTATATTTTATTTATATTCCACCTATATGGCAATAGGTATGTAAAATTTAAACATTTTTCAAAATTTTTAATTTATTCGCTGTTTGTACACTAGAATGTCCTTTCAAATGCTTGGATGTCCAATTAAAATGTCTCAGTAATTTACAATGAATCAATTTTTGGACAATAAAATTGATATGTGCTTCACAGTTTGTATCAAAGTTTAAAGCAGAAATTAATTCCGTTTTTATTTTTTGTTGGATGGTTGTGCACAATTTTCTTTTATGAGGACTTAGTTTTATGCAATCTTTTAAATATTTTTGTGCTGTAGAAACAAAGTTTACAAATAAATCAGAAGGCATTTTAAGACTACTTTTTTCAATGTCGGCACTTTCGAATTGTTTGTAAAAAATTAAATACTCTTGATCATTAAACAAAAAATCATCATTTTTTAAAATTATTAATTCGCATTTATTACATTTATACTGATCAATACATTTTTTGGCCAAATATCCCGCAAAATATGCATTTGAACAGGTTTCTAATGTTATTGTTTCTTCATTATTACCGAGGCATTGATCGAAAGTACCTTCTTCTTCCGAAGATATAAATGAGTCAGAAACTAATTCATTTAATGTTTCTGTATCTGTGTAAGATGTAGAAAGAGCGTTTTGTAAATTAGGGTCAAATAAATTGTAATCAAAATCATTTTCACAATTTGATGAATTAGTGGCTTTCATGATATTGTGTTTTGCTTGAAACCGAAATGATGTTCTAAAGGTACGAGCAGTCGGGTTTCTGTTGAAACCTCCACGCTGACGAAAAACCGAAAAAGTATTTTCTATGACATCCTGATTTAAACGGCTGGTAAGAAGATACTTAAAACCTAATTTTTGTTGTTGTGTATAAATCATTATTATTGCGTTTATGCTCCATATCATAGCGTCGAAACACGGAACAACTTTACCATACACTTTTATTGGTTGTATTAACTCCAGCTGTGTCCACCATTGTTTAGTTTTAATTAAATAATTAAGTAAATAAGGGTTTTCTTCATTTAAAGCACAAGAGTATATGTTAGAACTGTACAATGTTTTACTGTTAAGGCAGTCGAATAAATTATTTAATTCTCGAACAAAATCGGCGGTTGCAGTGGCAGTTTTTGATTTTATTTGACCTGTAGCAATACATGTTTTTAGAACAGCTGCTACCGAATTACTAAAGACTTGGAGAGCAAGTTTACAATTCATTTTTTGAAACTGGTTGGGATTCATATGATTGTCAGTTAATTTTAAAAGAGCTCTACTAGTACAACTCGATTTATCAATATTATAAGCCAACTTAATATCTGAAAAAGAAACTTCTTGTCCATTGAATTTAAAATTATATTTCAAAAAATTGTTTCTTACATTTTTAAAAATATGTGGTACATCAAAAATAGTAAAAATAGTTTTACCTTTAATTTCAAAAAATGGTTTTTCTTTACAACAACCCAAGTGCTTTAGGGCTGAATAATTATTGGAACCTTGATCACAAACGAGTGCCACAATATTAAAACCTAGCTCTGTACATTTTTCAATTACATCTGTAATTAAATCTTTTAATATTAAACTACTCATTGATGAACCTGATAAAAAATAAGCCAATGGCAATTTCCAATTATTATATAGCCCTCGAATCATGAAAACCATGGCCTGCGTAGCCAATTTATTCGTCCTACCTCTGTGTCCCAAATCTTCAAACCCTTCAACCATATCTAAATATTTCGAGTATTCTAAAAAAGATTTAATTTTCATTTCGTCAAAAATAATCACACAGTATTTTTCGTCATCTGACATTGTATCCAACTTAATTTTAATTTGCTTTAACCAGAGTGAATTAAAACCGGGACAAAATTTAGATTTCCCTATCCACCTTCGTAACGTTGTTTCACCTGGTAAAATAATTTGTTGATTATTTCTAAGAAATTTGTATGTAGCTGGTGATTTATAGTATAAATTTATTGCAAAATTTTTTTCAGCTAGTGTCCAGGATGATCTTGAATTACGCTTATGGAACATTTGCATTTCTGCTATTACTTTAGATCCCAAACTTGAAAATGTAATATTTTTTTTTAATTTATGTAAATTCAATTTATTACGAGAAACTTGTAATTTTTTTCTTAATTTACTGATGGTAGATGAATTCTTTTTTAACAAAATATTTGTTTTTCTAATTTTGTCTTCCAGGCGTTTTATTGACGATTCTGAACTTTGTTCGTTAGGAAAAAGAACTTTTTTTGAATTGTATAAACGACGTTCTCGAGTACTAATAGGCGAAGGCATATATATTAATGATTTAACCATTAAACTTGTTGATGGAGAACATTCATTAGTCAAAATTGGCGAAGACGGTGATGTATTTAATGTAGCCGGAAGATGAGGAGATTCAATAGGTGTTCTTGGACATTTTTTTTTGTACACTATGGTTGGTGTTTTAACGTGTAAATTTGGTGACTCGGGGTGTTCAAATTCGTTTAATGGTGAAGTTGGAATATATTGTGCCACATCAGTTGGTAATTCAGTAAAATCATATTTTATTGGAATTACATTTTGTTTCAATCTTTGTTGTGTTTCAATATTATTAAAATCCGTAAGTTTAAAATGTAAATTACATACATGGCGATTATTCAGTTGTTCTAACGATAAATCCACCAATTTAACATTCCCTACAGTTAAAATAGTATTGAGGTTAATATTTGAATGCAATGATAGGTATCGTTGTATACAAAAAACGATTCTGAACGGAGATGATTTATCAGCCTAGGATATATTAAAACCTACATAAAATAATAAATGTATGTATTTTAACCTGTATAATGTAGAAGTTTCAAATTTTTACGACTAGTACTTTTTTAAAAATAACAAAAATATAAAACTGTTTAATAGTAAGTCATTATTTTACGCTTGAATTTTTAAATTTTTAAATTTAGACGCTTGTTAATTGACTTACGCTCAATTTTTTTTTATAAATATTGTAACCAAAACTTATGCATAACCTTGTACTAAATTTTTAATTCTTAACTATGAATACAAAAAAATTATAAATTTTGAACTACAAAATAATTTACAAATATTCGTGATTTTGAAGATTTTTGTTAATATTAGAACTTCAAACGGTTATAAACAGAAAAATTATACCTATGTATTTTGATAGTTTTTAAATCACGTATCGATAAACTTATGTGAAACCTTCAATTAGAGTTTCAAGTATTTTGGCCGAGCCAAAAAATTTTAATCGACATTTATAAAAAAAACAAAAAAAAGTCGAATATTTCAAATGTCTATAAATAGCTGAAAAATTAACGAAATATTTTGAAACAATTTTTAAATTAAATTTCAAAGGCTTATACAATTTTTTGGTTTTATTACTGTCAAATTTTTTTATAAATATTCGAAGAAAAGCTTACGAAAAACTTTGTACAACATTTTCAAACTAAAGGTATAAATACTTCAAATTTTATGAAGTTTCAATTACAAAATAACTTCAAATTGTTGTAATTTTAACATATTTCGTAAAAATTTGAAAGTTCTATGCTTATAAAAAATATAAGCACTATTACTGCTCCAAATATTGTCCTCAGACACAAAGATAAGAAGAAAAAAATTTAGAAGAAATTAAACATACATCATTGTAAAAACAATACATTCATCACTCCGCTCAAAATCTAAAATGATGTATAATATAAAACAGGGGCGGAGCCAGGGGGGTGTTACAGGTGTAGTAACACCCCCCTTCCAGCTGAAGTAAACTTATGTCTTATAAAGATAATGATGCTTCATTAACCGTTTATTTATCAAAACGAAAATAACAATAATTATTACGATAACAATAATGTAAAGTAATAAATAAGGACCCGGCATTAATTATAATTTTAAACCGTTTTTTTTTATTTAATAATTATAATATATAGGATACAAAATTTTAAATTTTAATAAAAAATGTTCTCATAAACCATTATCTATTCACTTGTAATACGTTTTTACAAAAATATAGGTAAAGGTATTAGTTTTATGTGTATAATTTTGTCAATTAATTTTAAATAACACTTCCTCTTTGAAATTCCTAGCTACGCGCCTCATATAAAAATAAATACAATTTAATGTATTAATTTTTAAATTTTTAAATTTTTAAAAAGAATAATTATTTAACTTTTAAACACGATTTTATTCAACTAACCTGATTGCTTAACCCATTCTTTTGCCTGCTCTTTATTTTTGGGAAAACGGAATAACTTGATATTTTTATAATTTCGTTTATTTTTACCACAGTTATAAAACATACATTTATTGCCTTTCGTAGCCATGATAATATTAAAAATAATTGGTGAATTAATTGTGTCACCGCTGCTCGTGCAGACTGCAGAAGTGCTGAGTTGTTAATGTTGTAATAATGACAATAATGTAATGTTATAATAATTTATTTATGTCGAATTATTGTGTTTGTGTTAAATGATATTTACGTCAAATTCTTGTGTACAATAGACATTAAAATAGATTTTTGTCCACGGCGTTGACACAATCTAGTTTGTGAGCGTTGACGATTGTTATTATTTCATTATTCATTTATTCCTTATCGCAATTTATTTTTAGTATAAATCGCCCGAACCGCGGCTGATCATATCCCTCTCTTCACTGACCATATATTTTGATTATATATATATGATTATATATTTATTAATTGTAAATTATTTTTCGATATTACAAGTGAGTGCGCTATCTATTGAGACGTTGTGATATTAATTTATATGTTTCCATATCACCTATACCCGTGGGCTATCTATAGTATATTTAATCTATGGTAGAAATAACTAATAAGTTATATTAGTAGATACCTATCTGATATTTGTTGGCATAAAGGTTTATTTTCATTTTTTTGATAACGAATAGCTTTTACTATTCCAGTTCGAAACCACATTGCATTTTTAATTATAAATTTGCGTAAATTTATAGGGTAACAAGTTTTTTTTTGCAATAGGTGCTATTTTTTGACTTTAATTACACAGTAAATGGTTGCGACACTCTATTTTTTCAATTAAAACATTCAACATCGTTAATCGACGTACTGGCTGCTTCTCTAAAGAATATATTATATATAGGAACAATAAGTTGCCAATTAACAAATTAATTAATTTTAAAATTGATTAACTATTGATAACTCCTAGGGAAGAGGGTGGGGTGGTTGTTACGGTCGCAACAGTCACTTGCTCGCCAGAGAGCGTCACTCCGTGTGTTATGGTCAGCCTTGCAACGTCTCGTGCGACGGGGATACGGCCTATACGTTTGTTTTGTTGTACTTTTCTTAAAATTAAAGATTTGTGATGCTAGTATAAGTATTTGTTGATTTGTTAGAATAATAAAGGAAGAAGTTAACGGAACGTCAGAAGTGGGATTTGGATCGGAAAACGCAGTAAGAGTCGAAAACGAACATCGTGGTTAGTGTTAACACGAAATTGACATTACCTGAAATTGTAACAACTATAAACTATCGATAGTTCTCCGTGAGCTGTTATCATTTATCATTAACGTTATCGGAGTAACTGATATCACTCGACGTTGTTGTGTTTTTGTTTTTGTTTTCGTTGACAGCAGACGTAAGAAACGGAAATCATGGACGATGCAAACACCGAATGTGCGTCAATCGGAGCGATCAAGGCTCCGAAATATAACGAATTATTGTCGAGAGTCGAAGAATTGACGAAAATGGTTGAGACACTCAAAGGCAATCCGATTGATCGCGAAAGTGCACATATACATTCGTTAAAAACGTCCGATAATGTACAAAAAGAATTTCGAGTGGTTCCGGATCTTAACCAAGCGGTTGGGGAATTCGCGGGTAATGAAACTACTCATCAAGCCGTTACGTGCTGTAATGAGCTTAGTGGAATTGAACGGTTGGCCTTTCAATTTCACGATACAATATGTACATTCAAATTTTCGAGGACCAGCGAAAGATTGCTGTAGCGGTCGACACTTTGTCGACTTTACAGATTTCCAAAAGCAATTTAAGATGACATTTGTGCGTACGATAAGCTTGTCAGATAGTTGGGACTTGTTACGCAATCGACATCAAGGTAAAGATGATACAGTTATGAGCTATTTTCAAGCAAAAGTCCGGTTGTGCAGAGATTTGTCTTTATCTTTCATTGAGACCCGTGACCATGTGATTAAAGGTATATATACGCGTGACTTGGCGATGTACTCATTGAGTCGAGTACACATCGATGAAAATGAACTGTTGGCAGATATGCTTGAGTGGGTGAGGATGTCCATTATTCGTGGACATATGCCGAAAACCTTTCGCGAGGATCGTTCTAAGGTGAAACGGGATGGAGAAGCAGTACCTGGTCCTATCAAGTGGGCCGGACGAAGCAGTTCGTGGTCGAGGAAAACCAAGGAAGAAAAAAATGAAACGGAGATAAAAAAAGAACCAACTGCTCAAGGTGCTGGCCCAGTCACTTGTAAATTAGAACTAAAACTGGCATTGTATTAACTAACATTGCCTTTGTATTAACTAACATAGGTGAATTAAACCAAGTGGTTACTATTAACTACATAGTGTAGTCAAATTAACACTCCTTCATCCTTAGGCGAAATCTAACGCTCGAACCAGCCGAAATAAACAATAACATCTTCGAGGTCAACAACTTACTTAGTAAAAAAATAAAAATCGAGGAACCTTACAAACGACGTATTCTAATCCAATGCCAAAACTGCCAGGAATTTGGACTTTCAAAAGCATACTGCTCCTACCCACCCCGATGTGTACGTTATGCTGCTAAACACCTCACATCCACTTGCACAAAGTCCCGAGACACACCTGCTAAATGTGTATTGTGTAATGGTGAATATCCCGCCAATTATAAGGGATGCCAACTACATAATTTACAAAAATTCCGCAATCCAAACACAAGAAACCAACAACCTACGATCAACACGCAATCCTACCATATCCAAGCAACAGCACTTCCGACTGAAACCTGTCCACCTCCCCCACAACAATTGTCATATGCAAATGTTACCTCTAACAAAAAACCACCTAATAATCAAACAAACCAACTGGACACAGGTATTATGCTAACCAGTTTTATTAACGATATTAAAGCGCTCATTAATCCTCTTGACTACAGTCCTAAACAAACTAATTCAACAAAATGACAAATAACTCACCTACCTCTAAATCGCTACTAATACTTCTATGGAACGCTAATGGCCTCCATAACCATCTTAATGACCTACAACTAACACTACATGAAAAACGCATAGATATTGCTCTTATATCCGAAACCCACTCAACAACTCACAATAAAACTTACATTCCAGGCTACAACTTTCTCCACACAAATCACCCCGACGGCACTGCTCACGGTGGTGCAGCTATATTTATCAAATCCTCAATTCTTTTTCATCCAATCCCTCCATAGAATGAGCCACACATTCAAGCAAATCACGCTTGATCACACACCTATCACAATCACTTCAACATACTGCCCTCCTAGGCATACTATCTCCCCACTGCAATTTGAACTATTCTTCAATACATTAGGCAACAATTTTATCTTAGGTGGTGATTTGAACGCCAAACAAATACAATGAGGTTGCCACTCGAACACACCCCGTGGTAACACTCTCCAGCGGATAACTAATAATAAAAATTACAACATTCTGTCCCCTCCAAGCCCCACCTACTGGCCAACCTCGCCAAGAAAATGTCCCGATATTTTAGACATTTTTTTCACAAAAATTCCAAACAGGCTAAATTGTACAACTGAAAATCTCCAAAACCCAATGTCAGATCACTCCCCAGTACTTCTAATAATTAACACCGAACCCCCAATCAAACTAACTAAACCTTCATTAATCAATGGTGTAATAAATTGGGACACATTCCAATCAAGCCTATCCAATCAAATCGATTTAAAAACTCACCTAAAAACAAATAATGACATCGACGAGGCTGTTTACAATCTCACAACTTCAATTCAAACAGCTGCCTGAAGCTCTTGCACACCAAACCCTACCCCCAACCAAAACCATCATACAATGCCCTAATGCCCTCACACATAAGAAACCTAATTGTACAAAAAATAAGGGCAAGGACAACTTGGCAAAGAACCAGATACCCCTCCGATAAAAGAATTTACAACAATCTATGCACACCACTAAAACGAGAATTAGGTAAATAACGCTCAGACGACTTTAACAAACATACAGCCTCACTTTCAGAAAAATACGGCTCACTCTGGAGAGCCACGCGTAGAATACTTAAACATAAAACAACAATTTTTCCATTAAAAAACAAGACGAAACCGGGGCGATAAATGACATTGAAAAAGCAGAAACCTTTAGAAATCATCTTGCAGCCGTGTTTCATCCAAACCATTATACTACCCCCCCCCCACCTACAAGTGATATCAATACATTTTTAGACAGTCCTCTGCCTCTAACCTTGCCTCCTAAATGCTTCTCCCCATCAGTTATTAAAACTTTCATAAAAAACTTTCCATTAGGTAAATCACCAGGATTCGACTTAATTACGGCAGAAGTGGCTCATAAACTTCCAAATAAAGCTATTACTCAGCTAACACATATTTTTAATGCAATCCTAAGACTAACATATATTCCAATACAATGGAAATTTTCAATTATAAAAATGCTCCCTAAACCCAACAAACCAACAGACAACCCAGCCTCTTATCGTCTAATAAATCTACTTCCTTTTTTCTCTAAACTATTGGAAAAATTAATCTTAAAACGTATTTACCCAATCATCACTGAAAATAAAATTATCCCCAACTCTCAATTCGGATTTCGGGAAAAAACATTCGACAATTCATCAAATTCACAGACTAGCGGATGCCATTGCGTGCTCACTGAAAAAGAAAAACAATACACTTCAGCTGTATTCCTAGATGTGTCACAAGCATTCGACAAAGTCTGGCACCCCGGACTATTATACAAATTAAAAAAAATCCTACCTTCTTCTAAAATCTTATTTAAACGAACGTTCCTTTGCAGTCAGTTCGGGTTCAGAAATCTCTAACATCTCTCCAATTCTAGATGGTGTACCACAAAGTGCAGTTCTATCTCCCACATTATATAACTTATACACCGCAAATCAACCGACACACCCTGATACATCAGTCGCCGAATACGCAGATGATAAAGTTATTTATTCCACTCACACTGACCCCTCAACTGTCTCGACATCACTACAAAAAAATATTGACTTACTTTCTCCTTGGTAATTCCAATGGCACACAAAAATAAATGAATCTTAATCAGTCAATACCACATTTACCCTCAAAATGCAACAACCCCCTCCAGTATCACTAAATATTGAAATAATCCCTAATTCAGACACGTTCAAATATTTAGGATTATACTTTGACAAAAAACTCAACTGGGCCAAACACATTCACATGACCAAACTAAAACTAAATCGAAGACTCTTTATTCTCCGTAGTACTATGGGTAAAACCTCAAAACTCAACCTAAAATCAATAATTATCATGTACAAACAACTAATAAAACCCATTTGGACGTACGGAATTCAGCTATGGGGAGTTGCTAAAAAAACAAACATAAACAAAATTCAAGTAGTTCAATCAAAAACTCTCCGTCTCATCACTAACGCCCCTCCGTACGTCTCGAAACTCTACACTCAGACCTGAACATACCGTATGTCAATGAAGTCACAAAAAATCACTACTTTAAATTCCACAACAGGCTACAAAATCACACCAATCCCCTCATTAAAGATCTTTCATCACACTCCTTTCCTGGTAATACGGTAAGGAGACTCCAGCGTAAGTGGCCCAGAGACTGGTTAGCATAATACAAAGGGCTATACGTTAATCATTACAAAAAATAAATAAATTCTCGCCGAAGTGCTGTTGCTGGACACTCTCTTCAATTCAAGATTTTCATGTAAAATAATAATAGCGTTACATATAAATTTAAATGCCGTTTGTGTTTTTTTTAAATTTTCTTATTTGAGATAAAGGCTTCAACAACAACAGATTATTAGCCTATGATTACAACAAAAGTGAACTAGATATTATAATATATACAGATATTTACAATTTATGGTCAAGATGGATATAGCGAAAAAATTTGTGGATTGCTTCGGTGTTGTCTTCACTGAGGGCGAGTCGAAGGGATGATGGGTTCTTGAAGATTTTCCGAGCTTGGGCGTATTTTGGGCATCTAATTACAATGTGTTCGATCGATAGAATCACGTTACATGTAGTGCATATTGGAGCAGGTTCCTTGGTGATGAGGAATGAGTGGGTGAGGTGTGTGTGGCCTATTCTGGCTCGGGTAATGATGACTTCGTCTCTTCTTTTTAGGCTACCGGAAAAATTCCATTTTTTGATGAGGGGCTTGATGGTCCTTAATTTATTTGATAGGGGGACTTTGGACCAGATTTTCTGCCATGTCTCTAATATTTTGAGGTTAATAATGTTGAGTGACTCTGGGGATGTGGTTAGGTTTAGTTTTGGAGTATTCTGGTGAAGTGAAGCTTCGTTTGCAAGTTTGTCTGCTGTTTCGTTGCCAGAAATTCCGACGTGGGACGGGACCCACATGAAATTAATGTTTTATTTGATGTTGTTATCAGTTCCTGGATGTGCTGGACTAGTTCATTTGTAGAGTAGGGATCTGAGATTGATTAAAGAACTTAAAGAGTCACTGATGATAATGAAAGAGTCCGGAATGGAGGAGGAGGCGATTTTCAGAGCTTCGAAAATGGCATAGGTTTCTGCTGTGTAGATGCTAGTGCTGGGAGGAAGAGCAAATTTGTAATGTTCATGCCCTAGAACTGCCGCAAAACCCACACCGTTGGGATTTTTAGAGGCGTCAGTGTATATAGATGTACTACTGGGGTATTCTTGAGACATTATTTCTGAGAAGAGATTACGGATGATAGTGTTGTCGGTGTAATGTTTACAGTAATTGGTAAATTGTGTATTGATATAAGGAAACCACATCCATGGTGGTCCGTTTGTGTTTGTATTTGCATTAATTCTATTACTATTGTAATTAAATATCTCTTAAGCTTATTGTACCACGAGTACAGATTGTTAAATGTTCTTAATTCAAAAAAAAAATAAAAAAAAAAAAAATTTCTAATTATTTATTAATAGCATAGTATATTCGTATTTCTTGAAATAACTTTATAAAGTACGGTCATTTCACTATTCATGTATTATCGGTTATTAATATTATTTTCCTCTGGGCAGGAAATTGTAAAATTAAACGTTCTTTACTGTTGAATAAACATACTATCTAATACGATATAAATTATAGTATATATATAGTCCGTACCAAAAGAGAAGACACGGTTTCTGCGCATGTCGAATGACGGCTGACACAACGCGTACCCGATTTTTCCCCTTCCACCTGGCTTTATTTTACACAGTGAACTTTACGAAGTCTATTTCCGATCATTGCCAACCATGTATACACCGTAATTAAATGGGATACAAAATAGTCGTTTACACGTGCACAGTTATCTATTATCAATTTGTTTTCGTCTTTCGATTACGATTTACGATTAGTCATGACTAGAGCAAGGACTTTCATGCACTAAAAAATCATCAATTATGCATTTAAAAATATGCACTTATGCATCAAAAAATTACAAATATGCGGTTAAATATGCCCTTAAAAAGTTAATTTTATTATTATTCACAATAAGTTTAAACTAGATTTGTTTTATTAAATTGATCTGGAATCTTTTTTGAATGTTAGATCCCATTCTTCTTAATTATTATCCTACACCTAACAATACAAAAAAAGGTATTTTAAAATAATTGTTGAATTATTCTCAAATATTTACCTTACCTAAATTAGAATTGCACTGAATTATTAAAATTTCTTTGATATTTTCAAATAGCAGAGAACATCTTTTATCTGTTAGGACTTATATTGCGAAAAACTTCGTTCGACGTCCACTGACGTGGTCGGTGCATATTTGCAAAATATTCACCAAAGCACTTGATTTTTTAAAAAACCATCAAAATATGCACTAAAAACTTAAAATATGCTCTTATAATCAAAAAATGCCCCTAAAACCAAAAAATGTCCAAATATGCAAAAATATGCACTAAAAACTTTGAGTATTTCATCATAAACGTTATGAAATGTATTTTGTACTTACCAAACATATGATAAAGTTAACCAGAAAAAATATGCAAATACACGAAAGTCCTTGCTCTAGTCATGACTTAAAAGTTTAATATTTAACTTTAAATACATAAAAAGCATAAGCTTTTTTCGCTCAAGAGTGGTTTGTTACTTGTTTTTATATTTAATGTAAGTACCAATAACTCTTAATATATTTGTAATCTATTTATATAACCTTTAAAATACAATTCTTGTCTTATTTCTTAAATTTTAAAATTTTAGTTTTTACAATTCATGGAGAGTGCTTACTACAATTAAAAAAAGGTATTCACTAAAAAATTAAATTAAAGCATGGTAATTTATGATTTATGGTTGTAAGAAAAACCATATCAAGATGCTGCAAAACAGATACATGGAAAATAATTATATAAGGTAATTATTCATTTCACTAATTACATTAATATATATATATATATTAGGGTGGCCCTTAGTAATAGATAAAGAAAAAAATAATAATATTTTTGATTTCTCACCCCTCATATTGTTCTATACTATAAGAAAGTAATTCGTGTTAAATTTAGACAAGATTACTCACCCCCTTCACGTGCCACAAAAGGGTTGAAAAAGTGATGAATAGGGTAGATATGTAATTTTTTAAATGTTATAATATGTTTATTGTTTATTCGATAGTGTTATACTAACGGTATTTAAGTTAATATATTATGGAACTCATAAATCATATAATTGTGCACCTTATAAATGTTATGTTTGATAAAGTTAGAATTGCAGATAAATAAGAATAGTATAAGGTATGAGGTTATTTTATAATCTTATTTAACGCCATGTTACCCAATTATTTTTATAACTATTATTATTATGTGGCTGTTATTGCTTTTGATAATACTAAATTATTGTTTATGATTATTGATAACACATTTTTATCTTAGTTTGTTTCAACCTTTTACCTAAGTTTTCACTGTTCAGTGTTTAATGTGACTTTACTCGTATATGAATAAAACGTACTCGTGTTTAAACATTTAATAATAAAGTCAAATAATTTAAAACACGTTAAATTTCAAAATGTCTACTTCATATGACACCTAAATTACTTTCTGCGTTAGACAAGTGTAAAATTAGTGATCGTGACGCAATACATATTATAATTTCAACTGCAGAGGCTATAGGTCAGGATATCTCTAAACTTAAAATAAATAGATCTACATTACAACGTAAAAGAGCGATGTTCCGTGAAACAAAAGCAAAGGAACTTAAAATTAATTTTAAAGATACCAAATTAAAAAGATAAATGCAACTACCTCTACCAATGACATTGAAGATATTAAACCGAAAAAAATTAATATTCGTTCAAGTGAAGTTAAAGAGTTTGTTAAGACGGATTTTGATGATTTAGTATCACCAGAAACCCTGAATTTTTTTTCAAGGTTTTCTATTTCTACGGAATTTCTTAATGTTGATCCTGATACATGGGAAACGAGAGAAGAAAGGACTTAAAATTGCAAAGAACCTTATGGTAGTAAACGATGTAGCTGAACGAAATGTAAAATTAATTGAAGAGTATAATAAAATATTAACGAAGGATGATGACCAAAAACAGTATCTTTTACATGTAGTAAATGAGTATCGAAAAAAATATTCGGATAGTAGAAAATCAACATTGTCATTAATTTAAAAATATAGTACTTAATTTACATATTGTACCTATTTCCTTATTTATTATGTTGTAGATATTAATTATATTTAATTATGCACTTATACATTGATTATTTTAATTATTCAATTCCAATAAAATAAATATAATATTTTGTTTTTATAATTTTTCTTATAAAAACTACCCTATTTCGTCGTATCACAACATAAAGCTTGTACTCGTAAAAGCAATCATATAGAGAATGAATGGAAAATTTCGATTTTTTTTTTTTCAGAAAAAGGTAATAATTTTTATTTTATGCTAATTTTTACAGAAAATAATAGATTTACGAGAAATTTTGTCTGAACGTTTTTTATAGAGAGTACCTGAATCTACAATTTAGGTCCTATGCAATTTTATACTAAATGCAATATATAATGAATTAAATCAGAATAACCCTAAAACTACCCTATATGGTGAATATTCAACCCTCTTGTGGCACCTGTAGGGGATTATTAATCATCACCAATTTTTACCCACATAAGTTTTGTATGGTTATAAAAAAATTGGGAGGGTGAGAAATTAAAAATTTGAAAGTTCATAAATAAGGGCCACCCTAATATATATATATATATATATATATATTCTACTTAGTACTTATTAACTCTTTTCCCCTTTAAAATACAGTTCAGTAAATTACTAGGTACCTGGTAACTGAAAATTGTATTATGAAATCAAAAGTTCACAAATTTTAGAACCAAAGTATGGCAGGCACAGTAAAATAACTACAAAAATATATATAGTAAAGTATAACTACAAATACCAGTGCCAATTTATAATATGTTTAATTTTTTTCAATGAAAATTTATTTATTTAAATTAATAGTTATTTTTTAAATGGCCAAAATCATTGGCGATATTTAATTTACATGTTCAACTTCATTGATATGTCCTACCTATAACAAAGTATTATTTAAAATTTTACAGTATAGTAAATTTGAATTTTCTTAGTGTTGTATTTTTATTACTTAATTACATATTTTTAGTTTTGTATTGATAATATTTTTAATCAATATTAGTATTTTTTATGATTAAAAACATTATGTTGTTGAGTTTTTATTTATATATTGGGTATTGTAGTATAATTTAAATTTTATGCACTACCTATCTAAAACATTATGTTTTATATTGTTGCGTGCCGTCGAATCAATAGGGATGGTAGAGGATTTGATAAATAAGATTGACTTCAAATTAAAGTTACTACTTTTTATTAAAATAATGTGCGATAAAACATTTACAATGTAGAGTGGCGTGAAGGTGCTTGCTGTGTCCGGACTTAAACACATCTAACTTTTGGTCTGTTGAGGACCCCTTTATATACTAGGATCCTGTGTGAAACTACTTATTCCGGATATGATTTTTAATTATAATCATGTTTATTTAATATTTCCATTTATGGGCATTAGATAGTTTAAACCTTAGTGGTTGGCCTTGTTAGTTTGGCAATATTCACGTATCTTCGCTATTCTTAAATTAATTAATTTAATACGCAATTTTGCTGAATGCCCAACCCTATTTGTTAATTGGCGGGTTTACTATTTTTGCATTCTACAACCTTTCACATGTCATTTTATATTTATGATACTTTGGGAATGTGTTCATGTAACATCTAAGATTTAATTATTATTCGTAACTCCATGTTTATCTTTATAACCCCCTGTTGACCTTAATGCCTTGGGCCCTTAATCATACATGTCCGTAACAAAGATAAAGTTCAACGATTAATTTAATTGTACAACTATTTTTAACAAATCAAATTATATATATACAAAACATAGTAATTTTTTATATACAAAACTTTAAATGCAAATTTTAGTAATTTTTGTCATAAACTATACACAATTTGTACATTTTTAAAAACTATTAAATATTTATTATTACAGAGGTGTAGCCAAATCATCATCATGATCATGATCATCATCTTCATCAGAATTTCCAACAGTCAATACAAGAGGTCGTTGTTCTGCTGACAATTCATCCACAATGTAGTCCAAGGTCCAACATTTATTTTCCACTTCAATTGTGTGGCTGATAAAGTTTTTCCACATATCTGCATTAACTTTTTCTATGCCTTCGATTAAAAGATATTGGGAAATGTTATTAGAGATTGTTTTCTGCCCAATTCCCAATTCTTTAGAGAGGACTACTCGAGCTTCGGTTATTGTGAGTCTTGGATTCACCTTCAGCTTACATTTATATGAATTTATAATCATCTCCTTCTGTCGAGAAGAAACAAATTGAAAATAAAATAAAGTATTTTACTATTTCCTTATTTTTTTGTATTATAATTTTGTATATAGTTTTGTAATTTTTTTTTTTTGTGTTATTTGTTTTCTTTGTTAATTGTAATTTGTAATTATATATACAAATATGTAAACAAATGTGATATATTCTCCATTTTTTTATTTTAATTCCCTTTGATAGGTGATAAAAATTATGAAATATTAATCTATAGTGAAATTATATTATATAATTAAAAATTTAAGCAATTGAGGTTTTAAATAGTAAGCAATAGTTTTAAAAACATATTTTAAGAGTTATTGTATTTTTTTTATTTAATTTCGTTTACGAAAATTTTGTTTTTAATAATTAAAATTAGGTATGTATTAAGTAATTATGGCTGACGAATTTGTTGTTAACATATTAAAAGAACTTTCGTTAAGTGAAAACATAATTCAACTATTCAAAGGTAAGATAATTATTATAAATATAATTAAACATTTTAATAATAAATACTGTAAATATAATCTACCTACATAATATTATTAAGTGAAATCATTTTCAACATGATTTATTTACAGATGAAGAAATTGATCGTTCTGCATTTGTATGTTTAACTGAGTATATTGTAATAAAGAGAATTTAGCTATAAGTTGAACAAATATGTTTGAAAAGAGCTAAACACTTTAATTACCTTTTCCTATGGCAGGAAGAAATATTATTTAATGTTTCTATATAAAATATTTGCTTACCTTGTCTTGCTGCAGTGGGTTCGTACAAAAAGATATGATTTTAAGGAAATAAATGAAACTTAGTATTTTTCTTTATAAATGCTTGATGGAGACGCACAACACAACACTGGAGATGGAGACTGGCGAAGAGAGAGAGAGTGGCCAGAACGTTTGTCTTGCCTTTTTATGTCGCTAATTGTTGTTGTTGTGATTGTGCGTTTCCATAATTATGTTTTATTAAAGATATAATACAATGATATTAATGTTATTTTTATAAACATGTTATTCTTAAGATTAAGTTATATTATAATGTACGTATTTATTAAATGATTCATATATGTTTTAATTAATTACTTTTTAATATACTAATGTGCGTCATATATCGAACATTTGTATATTATTACATGCACCCCAGTTTTTTTTTTAGTTATGCCCTCATAACAAGTTATAATATATAGTATAGATTTCTTATAATAACAATATATTTTATTTTTATTTTTTTTTTTTTTTTTTACAAATTGAGTATTAATAATCATAAGGGATAGTTATGGAGTAGGTATATGGTGTGGTGGACATGTATATATTTATACTGAGAGTCTTCTCGGGTTCGGGTATATTTTTGTTGGATTGATTTGTGGAATTTCGACTGTTTCTGGATTGTTGACCGGTTTGTATTGTTTCCTGTGAGTGCTGTGCATTATATGGTGTGTTAGATTAGAGAATGCACCTGCTATTAGTTTGATACTCCACCCAAAAGTTTTATATAATAAAGATATGTTGAGTATTGTGTTGAGTGCTATGAGTGATATTTTGCAAATGATAAATACTCCTAGAAGTCCAGATGCTATATTTCCGATTCCAGTGAACCATCCCCATAATTTGTAGAGTTCAGATTGTACCATATTACTAATTGTTTGTTCACTTATTAAGTTTCTTGTGTCAAAGCCTTGATTAATCACTTCGTGACCCATTGTTTGTCTAATTAGGTTTTTTTGTATTGTTTCTGTTTCTTGGGGATAAATGAGATGTTTTTGTAGAGCGTTTATTATATCTGGTGTATATATGCCAGCTGTCATGAGGTTGTCTGTACTTTCATATGACCAAGAGAGAGTGGTTGCTGGTTTTAATTTTTGAGGTGGATTTAATGTATGAGGTTTTGGTGTTAGAGCAATCCAACCTTTTTTGTCGCTGGCAAATGCAGTTGGAATATATTCATTGCAGTCGATTTGTGTTCCAAAGGTTTGTAGTATGTGATTTTTTGGTGTCATGAAGTAGGTTTTGTTGTTTAGCGATACAGGTAATTCGTTATAGCAGGTGTCCATGATATTGATGTTGACATTTACAGGTATGAATTTTTGAAGGTATATTATTTCACCGGTTTTTATTTCGGTGTAGCCAGGTCCTTGTCCTATTATGTAAGCAAATTCATTCAGACAGTATGAGGCAATGGATAGTTTTTGTAGTAGTATTTGTTTCTCTAGGTCGCATTGTTTTTTTGTAATATCTTCGTATAATTTTGTTATCGTTCTTTTAACTGTGAATTCGAGGTACACAAATTTCGTGTTTAGATAAGATAATAGGTCTGTTTTGAAAGGCGTAATTTGTTTTGGAGTAAAGCTGTTTAATAGCATAATTGAAATCCATAATTATTAGTAATTGTGTGTTTTCGGTGTGGAATGCAGGAGTATCGCAAGCGTATGTCATTGATAATTTTTTTAACGCAAAAGCAATGTGCTCTGTTTCCACTATGAACGTTTCTGTCTTAGAGTTTTTTGTTGTAGCTATTACCAGTGAAGCTGCTCCATCATATAAAACGTCATAAGATTGTATGCTACAATCTTGGTGTTCATTGTTCCATACAATTTCCCCCTTGTATTGATCTAGACCGTATGATTCGGATAGTTTTAGTCGAGATCCAGAAGGCAAAATTATGATGTTTTCCTTGTTGTTAGCTGTGGCTATTCCTTCGGATAAGTGAATAGAATATTTGGCCTGTATTACGACATTGTGCCAGGTTCCTTTCGTATTAGTAAAAGTGGTACCCTTGCAATTGCCGTCTCTATCAAGTGCTCCACCGCTAGTGTGGGAAACTAAGATTGTTTGATTTATGTTGAGCCCTGTAATTATGTTTCCCAGGGGTGTGTGGTATACTCTATGTTGATGTAATTGTTGGCATCTTGCACTGCCCAGCTCAACTATTTCTGAAGAGAATCCACTGTCGACCATTTGGGCATCTTCGAATATAGAACATCTGGTTATGAGATAGTCGATAGAAATGAAACAGGTTTGATAGTATATGGGGTATGTTTCTGCTTTTTGGAGCAGTTTTATTCGTTTCATATGGTTGATTTCAATTGGAGTGGGGATTTCACAATCTTCGATTTCCAAACTGTTGAAGGCTGTAATGTTGAGTTGTGGTCCACCACAGTCATATGCTATAAATCCATATACGTTTACACATAATGTTAGGAGTATGATGGTTGATTTGCCGTAAATGTTTTTTTTTTTTTTTTTTTTTTTTTTTTTTTATGAAGATGAGATACAATGATATAATACAATGATATTAATGTTATTTTTATAAACATGTTATTCTTAAGATTAAGTTATATTATAATGTACGTATTTATTAAATGATTCATATATGTTTTAATTAATTACTTTTTAATATACTAATGTGCGTCATATATCGAACATTTGTATATTATTACAATATGTTGGTTAATTTGATACCAAAAATAGGCCAAAGAGCTAAAATCCTGAACAAAATAAATGAATTAAAAAAGTTGGAAGAAAGTAATGAAAATCAATCTTTGGTAAGTACCTACCTATATTTTATAACTCATTTCGTTCATTTTGGCTCTCATAAAGTGTAGAAATGGAAAATTTGAGTATTCTGCAATGTTTATTATATCATATAATGTATTCTAGGATATGTAATTTAAATAGTTGTAGAATAATTTTTTTCCCTACCTATGGTCAGATCAAAACTAACTATGCTGACAATATAAATTATAATTAGTGTTATTAAATAAACTAGTATATGCTAAATACTGTCAAGTATCTTGCACATTTAATCATCAGATACTACTACTAAAGATGTTATTATACCATATTAAATCTTGCAGTAACTATTTTAAATTATCTAAAATTGAACATGGGTTAAAAAACTAATGACTAATTTTAAAATGGCTTATTAATTTCAAAAATATTAAAAAAGCAGCAATAATACAATATTAATTGTTGGAGTAAATTATTATTTATTGATGTACATATATACTATGTATTTTATTATAGCAGATTGATTCAGATTCCTCTATGTATAGTATATTTGAGAATGGAAATTTAAGAGAAATACTTCTGATGGAAGATAATTCTGTATTCACAAATAATTCAGTACATAATTTGTTAATTGAAAAGAAAAATATTAATGTATTTTATGAGAATATTAATTCTAACTTAAATGAAGATACACCGAATAATATATGTTATACCTAATGTTACTAAAGCAAATTCAACTAATTTGAGTAATGTAATAGTTTTGTCAGAGCCTGTAAGTGTTAAGAATTATTTATGATTTTGGAAATACTAAATTATTACTCTGTTATGTGTTAATATTCCTAATGAATATAATATTTCTTATAAAATAATTTAGGAAAATAAAAACAATGTAAAAGAAATCCTGTTAAATCACTCTGGGGGAAATATTATTTTAAATTTTTATGAAGCTCATCAATCTTTAAACAATCTTATGAGAAATAAAATGACTCATATTATCATCACTTCCATGTTACGAAAATCTGAGAATCAGACTTTACAAACACACTGTTTAAAGGCCTTATCATTAGAGATCATTCAATTATTTCCAACAGAAACCTCTGTGACTTATTTTATTCCATATCAAAGAGAAGGAAACAAAAGAACACCTAATAGAGGAAAACTTTGGGATAAATATTGCAATCTAAGAAAAATAATTAGAGAAATTTCAAATAAAAATAAATCTTCTAAAACACTAACTGATAGTTCAGGTTCAAACCACTCCATTAACTATGAAGGTACCTACTTAATTTTATGACTATTATTGGTCTTATTCATTTTTTAAAAATTCTTTTAATTTACAAACACTAGGAATTGAAGATGACATTATTTGGTTGAAGAATAACGTAGCTCCTTCGGAAATACTTTTAGAAAAATGGGATAAGACTTTTCAACTACGATACAATAATTGTGTTAAACATACGGAAGGGAAAAACATGTATTTTAAAGATTATCCAGGACTAAAAGCTTCAACAGCATTTGTATTGGTTAATTTAAACCTTTAATTAATAGAATTAAAACTTTAAAATGTGTCTATTAACATTTTGTATGTTAAAATACTTACTCAAATGTTATTCTTGATTTAATTTTAGATTGAGAATGATTTTAATAAATTATACCCTGAGAAAGAGTTTACTTTCTTTATAAAATTTGAATATTTTAAGAAACAACTTATTAAATATACAGAAAAATTTACAGCTAAGTTTAAAGAAAAATTTTCAGTTTTAATTAATGAGTTACAAACTCCTAGTTCTTCAGGCGAGTTAAAATATAATATGAAAAATTACAGTTTTTTAATATTCTGTGATTGATTTCATAACTTTTGTGTTAATCCTCTTGTATTTTTTCAATTATAAGAATATTTTTTTTCAATTTTTAGGGTATGAAGATATTGCTGCTATAAAACTGTTAATGGAACTGTTTTCTCCTATTAATATAAAACGTAAAATTGGATCAAACTCCAAAACTCAATAGCGACCATCTAAAATTGAAATGCGACAAGCTTTTATTTACTTTACTAATGTAAGATAAATTATGAGTTACTTCATTCATTTTTTAGTGGTCATTATTATAATTAAATTACTTGGATTTTTTTAGTTTTTCACACAGTTGAAAGAAGTTGATGAAGAAAAGAAAGAAAAAGCATTACGGAATGGACACAGCGTTCAACCATATATGATATTTTTAAATGGTAACAATGATTTGGAAGTATCTTCATATTATGTAGTAATAAACAGTAATTACATGAAATTAGAAAGTCCCCAAAGAGCTATCGATATATGTTTCAAATGTTTTTTTACTTTTCATTTAAATTACCCTATTGAATGTGATGTTATATGGATTTTTATTCAGAAATATTTTTTTGATATAACCACCAAGTTCGACAATAGTTTTCAACAAGTTAATAGTATTATGTATGATTTTAATATTTAAATATTAAAAAAAAAGTTATAGTTATTATTTTGATAAGTTATAAAAAAAAATTGTATTATATAATAATTTATATTAGATAAACATGAAGCCAGTTTGCTTTTTATGCTTTGAAGAAGTCAGTAGTAATAATCAACTTTTTAAACATTTTAAATTATTTCATTCTAATTATATTATTTCTAATTATAAATGTTATGTATCAAATTGTCAACGTCTATTTGACTCATTAAATTCTTATAGGAAACATTTAAAAATACATGATGAAAATCAGTTTATTGAAGTTCAACATTTGAATTTTAATGATAATAAAACTTTACACACTCAAAATAATCATAAAATACAAGATGATTCTAATACTGATAGTCAAACAAATTTAAAAAATGAAAATTTTGAATTATTCATAGAAAATTTTAAAAACTCAGTTTCAAATGATGCAGTACAATTATTATCTAAATGGTACAATAAATCGTTTATACCTAGAAAACATGTACAATTATTAATAGAGGATATCAATTTTTCTCAGACTCATTTAAGTATTCTTAAAGACGAATTCATAAATATTTTAAAATTAAACAATTCTCCTTGCAGTATAGTTTGACGTATTTCATCAATGTTTGACATTTTAGAAGATCCTTTTAAAGAACTGAAAACTGAACATTTTAGATTAAAAGCTCTAGAAAATTTAGGTTTTTTTATAAAATCAATTGAAGTGCAAATAGGTAGTAAGAAAAGAAAAATTGGGGTTAATGATCAGGAGAAATTAACACAATTTCTATTAATATATATTTTATTTCATTAAGGTCAATTTTTAAAGTTTTTTTTGAATGTTCAAATATTCTAAAAAGAGTTATAAATCATTTAGAAGAGCTTTATTTAGCTAAAGGAAATATTGTTAGTAGTTTTGTTCAAGTAAATGATAATTGGATTTTAAAACGAATTAATAATCCTAATAAATTATTTATACCATACATTTAGTTCTTTGATGAATATGAGACAAATAATCCATTGGGGACACATGCAGGTATACAACAATAAGGAGCCATATATATTTCACTAAGTCCGTGTTTGCCTTCAAAATATTCTTCTAAGTTAAATAATATTTTTTTAGCACAACTATTCAACTCAACTGTTAGAAAAGATTTTGTAAATAAAATTATTTTTAATAAATTAATTTTTTAGAAATTTCTGGTGTTGACATAGTTGTTGATGATAAAAATTATAAATTGTATTTTTCTCTAACATTAATAGTTGGAGATAAACTAGGTCTACATTCGATCTTAGGTTTTTCTGAAAGCTTCATGGCTAACTTCTTATGCAGATTTTGTAAAACTTCAAAAGCAGATGGTAATATCCAAACTACTCAAAATATCAATAGTCTTAGAAACATGACAAACTATTCAGAGGATTTAAAAATTAATAATTTATCATTGACGGGAATAAAAGAATCTTCGAGAGTAACCTAACATCGAGAGTTAAAAATGACTGCACAGTCCATTACATGCAGAAAAAATATTTGTTATTCCTTAAGTCTTAAACATCAACTAAAACTTGCATACCAATTTATATCAAATAATATATTATCAGATTCTTTTAGTTATGGTCGTCGAATTGTATTGTCTAAATTTACTATTGATAAAATTACTAATAACTTAATTAATAAGCGTTTATTTTATGATTTGAATAATGTTAAATTTATATCTTGGGTTGATGCATATGATATTCGTTATGTTAATGGTATTACATTAATGTTTAATATGGAAACTATTCCTAATTTTATAACTATAAAATATATATTTATAAATGCTGAATTAACACCATTTGTAATATGTTGTAAATTAAACACATAAGAATTTAATGAGCATATGCAAGCATTTAAAGTTACAAAATGTACCGTAAAATGGGGTAACTTTGATAATTTTTGTTCGTTTTTGTTTAAATTTTTTTTTTTAACTATTGTTAAAAGGAATAAACATTGTATATCATAATCAATTTAGCTCAAATATAAGTTCTCCCAAAAGATCCTAAAAAAAAAAAAAAATTTGATAATTTTATCACATACATTTTAAGCATTGAATGTATCTATCAAAGTTCCACTTATTTTGGGGTAACATTGATACCGAAGCAGATGGTTGGAGACTTTGGAGAATGACATGAGGGCTGTTGGTTTGTGCAGAGGAGATGTGATTGACCGAGTAAATTGGAGGTGTAGGACAAGGGTGGCCGACCCCAAATAGTTGGGAGGAAGGCGAAGTAGAAGAAGAAGAAGAAGACATGAATAATTAGTAAATCATAAATGTTACATGAACACATTCTCAATATTATCATGAATGTGAGTGACATGTGAAAGGTTGTAGAATGTAAAAATAGTAAAACCAGCCAACTAACAAAACAGGGTATGGCGTTCAATGATATTTCAATGATATTTGCGGATTAAATAAATTAACATAAGAATAACAAAGATAACGTGTATATTGCAAAACTAATGAGGCCAACCACTAAAGGTTTGAACTATCTAATGCCCATAAATAGATATATTAAATAAACATGTTTATAATTTAATCATATCCGGGATAAGTAGTTTCGCATAAGATCCTAGTATATAAGGGGGTCCTCAACAGACCAAAAGTCAGATGTGTTTAAGTCCGGACACAACAAGCACCTTCACGCCACTCTATATTGTGAATGTTTTATCGTACATTATTTTAATAAAAGTAGTAACTTTAATTTGAAGTCAATCTTATTTATTAAATCCTCTACCATCCTTATTGATTCGACGGCACGCAACAATATAAAACATAATGTTTTAGATAGGTAGTGCATAAAATTTAAATTATACTACAATATCCATTATATAAATAAAAACTCAACAACATAATGTTTTTAATCATAAAAAATACTAATATTGATTAAAAATAATATCAATACAAAACTAAAAATATGTAATAATTTTGAATAATATTTTGCTATGAAATATGTGTTAAGTGCAAATTGCAAGGCTCCTAAAAGCGCGAGGTCCTAGGCAATTGCCAGCAATGTCTACTCTTAACGACGGTCCTGTTAATAACTTTAAATAATAACCAGGGCTCGAGACTTCTAGCATTTGCATATTTATTTATAATATGTTAAAATATAGCAGAGTAAGCTACAAATCCGTTTCATACTTAAACGAATGCAGCTTTAAAAGTTTTTAGTGCATATTTTTGCATATTATAGGGTTTTTGCATCGAAAAATCGTTTAAAACTATACGAGGTCCAATTTGATGTATATGAAAATACAGTCAAAATTAAAACAAGTTTTAGAAAAAAATACTGGTCTATCACTTTTGAAAGAAATGTCTTGCATTTTATTGGGTATAAGAGACATCGAAGAATTAGATTTAGATTAAGTTTTCCAGATGATATTTCTAGTATTGATGTTTCATACCTCAAGTTTGCTATTATCACATCAGTCGACGTCGAACGTTCATTTTCAACGTACAAAACATATCTGACCAATAACAGAAGATTGTTCAAATTTGAAAATATTCACAAACACATAATAATATAGTGCAATTTTCAAGGTAGAAACTAAAATTTATGATTTATAATAATTACCTACTTATATAATGATTTGTTGAATTTTCCCAATTATGTTTACAGAATGAAGAAATCATACATTTACGATGATTGACAAAAAGAAGAACATTGGAATATTTTTTAGAATTATATTATAAATAAATATTTTTAGAATTTATGAAGATAATTTTTTTTAAATGTTTTTACGAGCATATTTAATTTTTTTATTGGACATATAATTAATGCATATTTTACCATTTTTTAAAGCATATTATAGCGCATATTTTAAGGTTTTTTAGTGCTAGAAGTCTCAAGCCCTGGTGATTTATATTGTATATTGTATAATTTACTTTAAATTACCACTCCATAATTGTATATTGTTATAATTTAAAATCTAATAAAGCAGTAAACATCAAAGGATAATTGTTATAAATTTATTTATTATTCTTTTTTAACTATCGCATAATAAATTATTTACTTTTATAACATTTATTTATCATTTTTACAGTTTTCAATCAAGATTTTTTTTGTTTTTTTTTCCAATCAGTTTAGTACATACAATAGAATATCACAATTTATAAAAAATGTATACACAATATTGTAGTATCACATGATATATGATATTTAGATATATATTATTAAATTATGTTAATTAGGAAATATTGTATGACATTGGTTAATATAAGAAATAACCTTGTTAGATTAATCGCATTACGCAATTAATCTAATAATCAGAATTGTATAGAATTGTATTGATAAAATATTGAATTGTAATAGTATATAAGGGGAACCGATATATTACTCGGGGCCTCACTTTTTGTTATTGTTAAATACTAAGGGAATCCCCATGTGGAGAACCGAAGCCTAAAACTTTATTTGTATTCAAAATTATTAAAAATATTATATTGTAATTTAAATCGTTGTATGTTATTTTATTTAATTACTTTAAGTTGCCTGTTTAACGGGCACACTACATAATTTGGTGGCAGCGGTGTCCAATTCAAGAAACTGGGAACAAGATATTTTATTTCGATAATAATTGAAATGAATATCGAATTTAATCCATAAACTAAGAGGACTTCAATCAACAGCATCCAGAGTCAATCAAAGAAATGTCAAGCAAATTTTTGTTGTGAGTATATAGATTTAAGAAATAAATGTTACTTAGAAGTGGTGGTAAAATTGAAAATACTAACGATACAATTAGTACTCAATTAGATTTAAATAAAACTTTTATCGAAAAAATAAAAATGAATACATTAAGTTTTGAAACAGCAATTAAAACGTTTACCGACATATAATGGGGATAAAAAAAAAAAATCATTAACAGAATTTTAAAAATTGAATTTATTTTAAATCATGTTGACCAGACAATTAAACCGGCAATTTTAGAAACTTTAATTAGTAATTTAACGGGAGATGCGTTTAAGATAGCAAATATAAATACTAGTAATACTTTTATCGAATTAAAAAATCTGTTCAGGCTTTTCTGCCATTTAAAATTGCCCGCCCTTTACAACCGGGTGGCAAAATGGTCAACCGGTTGCCTCCACATGCGAGGTTGGTCACACTAGCTACCGCGTCGGCGTCCGTTAAGTGCCCTGTACACGGTCAAATTATTTGTCAAATTTTTGTTTGACAAACGTGTTTGTCAATTTTTTTGAAAGTGTGCAGGCTTGTTTGACGTGCTTGTCAAACAATGTAAATGTTTGACGTGTTTGATAGAAATTTTGATTGACGGTGTGTTTGACAAACCTATTTGATAGTGTGCAACGGTGTTTTTCAAATAAGATCTCAGTTATCGCTTTGAAACCATGGAGAACACGTGTGCGATGAATGACAACAATATTTCAGAAAAAGAATTTCTTTTACAATTTATCTCCATATATCGTGACATGTTTTCGTGGGTATATTTATCCCGTAACTTCAACCACTCTCTAGACCATCGACGACCTTTTTTCTTTTTCTTTAAACATAGTGCTAGTGTCAATGCCAAAAACGCCTTATCTGTATCACTCATTATTATAATTATTATTATAATGACACAAATATGATAACTACACACGAACGTCACTTCACGGCAAGGCGAAAACCGAAACTATGGCCAAGTTTAATATATTTATTTGATTTATTGGTTTGATCGTATGCGCTTTTGTTTGATGAAAACATGAAGTTTGACAAACAAAGTTGACAAACAAATTTGACCGTGTACAGGCCCCTTTACCGGCAGCGGCACGCAGACGCCATTCGTTCTCTTGCTCGTCGTACTCTCGACCGTATACACGTCTTCGTAACGCTAGAAAAATTAAATTGTCAACTTCGACAACCGCATGGTTTTATTTGTGTGCTCTGCGTCTGCTCCGACAGCGAAACTGCTCTTCGCTACACGTCCGCTCCGACAACAAGTATCGCTCACTTGTGTGCTCTGCGTCTGCTCCGACAGCGAAACTGCTCTTCGCTACACGTCCGCTCCGACAACAAGTATCGCTCACTTGTGTGCTCTGCGTCTGCTCCGACAGCGAAACTGCTCTTCGCTACACGTCCGCTCCGACAACAAGTATCGCTCACTTGTGTGTTCTGCGTCTGCTCCGACAGCGAAACTGCTCTTCGCTACACGTCCGCTCCGACAACAAGTATCGCTCACTTGTGTGTTCTGCGTCTGCTCCGACAGCGAAACTGCTCTTCGCTACACGTCCGCTCCGACATCTTCAACAAGTATGGCTCACTTGTATGCTCTACGTCTGTTCCGACAACGAATATTGTTCCACGTCCGCTCTGACATCTTCGACCTGATCCGGCACGAGGTCCGCTCCAGCAGCTACGATCGGCTCTGTCATCATACTATGTTTTGTATATAATAAATTGATATTGTTCACATTATAATAAATTGTTGTTCTGTAGTTAATTTAAACCCGAATCCGGTAGACGGAGTGTGAGCGAGACGACGCCAACTACTCGTTAAAAGCGTTGTTCGCCAACAAAATCTTTTAAGAAAATCATTCGATACAACACGTTCAGTAGCGTACTTACAAACTCAATTAAATAATATAGAACAAGGATATAACGAGAGTGTGACAAATTATGCGGCAAGGGTACAAAAATCTTATATAGAATTATCAAGGGCTACTACTAAAGACGAATCTAGTGGGGAAGCATTAATGATGAATAAATATATACATAACAATGCTAAAAATATTTTCGAAGACGGGTTAAAACCACAAATGCGCATGTATGTACGTTCAAAAAATTGAAATACCTTTGAAGAAATGATAAATGTCGCGTTAGAAGAAGAACAAATTTTTGAAAGAAAAAAATTGAATAAACAAAATAATAATAATAATATTAATATTTACGAAAATAAAAATAATTATAATGGTAATAATTTTAAAAATAAAAATTATTCGGGAAAACAATATGAAAATAAAATAAAATGTTATACTTGTAATAAATTCGGACACATAAGTCTAAAAATTGTAGAAGTAATAATAATGATGTTTGATATTAGTTATAAGTTAATCGGTATTATCATTGATTATATATAGTATAGATGGCCCACTGCAATAGGAAATAAGCTACGCGTTAAATGGCGGGTGCCGTTATGAGTCGCTCCGGACTGTATCTAGTTGTGGCGGGTGCCGTCAAAAATCGCTCTAGTAGTTCACAACAGTGGGGATCAGTTGAAACTACTTTTGTTATAATGACGGATGTCGCCGCCTCGACGGTCGCGTATTCGAGTTGTTCCCGGCACCGAATGGCAATTTTATTAATCCTATATTGCTATAATATTATATTTGTACTTGTAAATTACAATATTTGAGGTGCCGGGCGGTGGTGTGGACTGAGAAGCCACCAATACACAACCGCCACATGTCGCATGTGAGAATAATAATTTAGGACAATTTGAAAGTTATATAAAATATAGTAGTAATAAAAATAGGTATGAAAATTGTTGAGGAATACTATATGTACATTGAGTACCTAAATTTATAAAGTCAAATAGTACAATATATTACAATTTGTATTTTTGTCCTATTCAACAAATTGTAATATATTATACTATTTGACTGTATACATGTAGGTACTCAATGTACATGTAGTATTCCTCAACAATTTTCATATTTTTCTTACTACTATATTTTATATAGTGTAAACACATTTATGTAAGCACACCTAACTACCAGAGATTCATTAATGACACGAACATTTGAAGAATTAACACCCATCATAGAAGGGTGTCACAAAGTTAGTTATTAGCTAGTATATCTATAAATTTCTTTATGTATATATCTCATGATTTTTTTTATTTAAGTGTGAATATTTATGTATTTAGTAAAATCGTAAATTTTCATATTATTCAATATGTGTTCATTATCGTATACAGTACCACGGATTTTAAACATTGTTATTTACAATCAGAGACTTATGACAGTATGTATTTATATATGGTAAGACGCCAAACGCGCACCGAAAATATTGTATAGATATTTATAAATTTATTCATAGAAGACCTTTTGGTAAAAATAATCTTACTGCTATAAATGTAATTAAAAATGCAATAAATATATTTAAAATTGCAGAAAAACAAGTTTCCAAAATTCGCCAAAGATAATTACAAAAAAATATACCACCTTGCTTCACAGGACTGAGTTGGACATTAAATGCAGTATTGGACTTAAATGAAACTGAACTATCAGAAATGTTATTTGCTTCTCCTTCAACTAATTATTTTTGAACGACCAACCGTTTGTGTTAGGATCCTATTGAGAACTTATTTTCAATATTTCGACAAAAAGGTGGGTACAATAAGAACCCAACTTGTCGTACTCTACGGCAGCGGTTCTCAACCGGGGGTCCACGAGTAGGTATTAGGGGGTCCCCGGAAAAAAAAGCGTAATGGCGGAAAAATTGAAATTTGTTGTAATTAATTGAAATTACTTGTGAAACTAGTAGTGAAATATTGTAAATGTTGTAAATAGGTTTTTCGTAACTTATATGATTTAGTATAAGTGTATAATAAGAGTATAATACTATAATAGGTATAATATATCATTCTAGGCGGCGCGGCGGTACGATAAGATTGTATGTAATCTGGTAATGTGGCGTTGCTCGTCACAATTACATACTATTTTTATCTTAAATTCAGATAAAACTATTCTTGTGAATGGTTTGTTTGATATTTGTATTCCAATATTTAGTCAGTCACTTGCCTTCAAAGAGACCGTGTCACACACACAACGTATTTGTAATTACTATTTTTTTTTGACATTGTTTAACATTTTCACACTTTTCGAACATGGATCATTGGTTAAAAACTGGTAGCGTCAGTAAAAGTAAAAGGAAAACTACTGAATCAAACGATCCTATTCATACTCAAGAAGTGCCGTCATCAATTACTAATATTTCCACAGAAAATCTTAAGAAGTTACCACAGGTTAGTAATACTAAATTTCTAGTGCCGGGAAAAATTAGGAAAGAAGAATATTTGTGCCACGGGTTTTCGTTCATTACGATTGATAATGTCACTAAACCTGAATGTGTTATCTGTGGGGAAATACTAGCTAATAGCAGTATGAAACCTTCACAACTTACTCGTCATTTGATTACTAAACATTCAGATTTAAAGGACAAAGATGTAACTTTTTTCAAACGTTTACTTGAAAATAAAAATAAGTGCAATATGCAAACCTACCTCTCTTCTGGTAATGCTAACGTAGATGCAGTTGAAGCATCGTTTCGAATTAGTTATAATATCGCCAGAACTGGTAAAAATCACACAATCGGTGAAAATTTGATTTTGCCAAGCATTAAAGATGCAGTTCATTGTATGTTCGGAGAAAAATATGCCAATAAAATAAATGCTATCCCACTATCAAATGACACAGTCAGTCGTAGAATCAAAGACATTTCTTATGATATTGAGGAGACAATACTAAAAGACATCAATAACAGTGAATTGTTTTCCATTCAAGTTGACGAGAGTACTGATGTAGCACAATTAGCTGTTTTGTTAGTTATTGCAAGATATATAAAACAAAATGAAAGCGAAGAAGGTCTTTTGCTCTGCCATCCTTTGACTGGACGCACAACAGGTGCAGATATTTTTCATGCTATTGATTCTTACTTCGCCGAAAAAAAAATAAAGTGGTCACAATGCTGTGGTTTAAGTACTGATGGTGGAAAGTCTATGTCAGGTTGTTACTCTGGTCTTCTTGCACGTGTTAAGGCAGTATCCCCACTAATAAAGTGGACTTATTGTTGTATCCATCGGCAAGTTCTTGCATCGAAACCTCTTCCTGCAGATTTGAAGGACGTTCTGGACGATTCTTGTAAAGTGGTCAATTTCATCAAGTCTCGCCACACGAACTCCAGAATATTTTCATTATTGTGTGAAGACATGGGAAGTCTTCACAAAACCCTCCTTCTTCATACTGAGGTTCGATGGTTATCACGAGGTAAGGTCCTTACTCGTTTGTTTGAACTTAGGCATGAAGTTCAAATGTTTTTTGAAGACCACCCTTTTCGACTGTCATCAAAATTTAACGACCATGAATGGCTTCAAAAACTAGCATACTTATCCGATGTTTTTTTGAAATTAAACAATCTAAATTTGACTCTTCAAAACAGTGCAGTGACAATATTCCAAGTTAATGACAAAATCTATTGTTAAAAAGTTATAGTTTTGGAAAACGTGTATTGAGAATAACCAACCAGAAATTTTTGAAGCACTGCATGATTTTCTCAATGAAACTGATATGAACTTATCACAAGGCATCAATCACCAAATTGTTCAACATTTGAATGAGCTTAAAACAGCTTTTGCAAAATACTTCCCTAAATATGGAAAAGAAGACCACTGGATTATGTTCCCTTTCAGTGAAATTTATTTCAAATCTGCAGTTTTATCAGCCCGTGAAAAAGAAAAATTGATTGAACTGAAAACGGACTCTTCACTCCAAGCAGCATTTCTTGAAAAAAAATCACTGATCACCTTTTGGGCTAATGTGAAAGACGAATATCCTGAGCTTTCTTACAAAGCATTCAATGTTTTTCTACCGTTTACGAGCTCTGTGGAAAGAGCCTTTTCGTCATACACATTTATTAAAAATAAGTACCGCAATAGACTCTCGGTGAGTTCAGACTTACGAGTTTATTTATCATCCGTGGAGCCAGATTTCAAAAAGTTAAGTGCTAGCAAACAAGCTCAAGGATCACATTAAAATTACATTTTTAACTCAATATTATTTTTTATTATTTATTTTTATTCATACAATGTATTGCGCATGTTGATCAAAATAAATCAAATTTTTCATTATTAAACTTATTTCGTAAATTCATATCTATCTTATGTAAAAATATATGACAAATTGGCATTTGGGGGTCCGTAAAGTAGTAGTGAGTGGTCAAGGGGTGCGTGAATGAAAAAAGGTTGAGAACCGCTGCTCTACGGTATTCTTTTGCGAGTGTGTGCTCATTTGGATTATTAAATTGTGCTTCGGAAAAATCTAATTGTGAAGAAGATGATGACATATTTTTGGTTCCGAGTCAAACAACAACATATGAAAAAATAGAAAATCACTCTCAACAAAATATGGAATCGTATAAGTCATCAAACTTAATAGAAGATGATGATTCCACATCAGAAAAAGAACTAGAGAATGAATCAAGAACAACTTTTGAAAAATGTTCAACAATTTATTATGCTGGTTATTTAGCAAAGATGTGCTTGGACAAATTGCAATGTGATCAATGTCAAATATTTTTATTAAAAACATGTAAGGATTTAGATGATAAACAACAATTGTTAATTGTTAATAAAACATTTAAAGATATTGCTTTAAATGCATTTTCTGGTTTGAAGGCTCCATCTGAAAATCTGGTGCAATTTGTTTCTATATGCTTAAATGTTTTTAAACATAGTTATAATCAATTCAAAAGTGAAAAACATTTATTCAATAAATTGATGACTCAGGCAATCCATAGTATACCCGAAAATGTTGTATAACCAGTGTGTGCTAAACATTTTGAGTACATAATGAAATTTTTATTTATTGTAAAAGTATTCAAAGAATGTAAAAGGTGTTCAAAAACTCCTGAACGAAATACAACTACACAGAAACCAAATCCAAATTATTTTATTAGTTATTATTATCATATTACAGAGTTTGTAATTAAACGTTAATATTTGGTATCTATTTATTTGAATATATTTTTATTTAATCATTTCGAATTTGGTACCTACCAACCTATATATTTATTTAGTGTTTATTATATCAATATACTTTATAATAATAAATACTTTAATACTCGTATTTATATTTTTTACTACCTTATTGAAAAATTTCAACCGAAAATGTCCAAATTAGTTATTAGACTGTAGCCTGATGAAAATTCGCTACTGCTGCGAGTTGTGACAATAGTAAATAAGGCCCAGTGCACACGTCCGTTTTTTGCCGCTGCGGCACCGCAAATACGGTGTAATTAATATGCGTTCAAATTGTACAGTGCACATGTCATGCGGCGCCGCTGCGTCGCCGTTGCGTTCAGTGTCTGCCGCAGATAACAACGTCGCTGCAACGGCACCGCGCACGCAAATCCGGTTCAATAGTACATTGTTGTATATTGACTCATGCAACCAAAATTACATTAGCAATAATCGACTAATTGTGATAAGAAAAATTCAGTGGTTCTCAAAAATGTATTGCCAAGTTAATGGTTTTTATTGCTAACTAATAACCGTATCCGATAAATTCAGTGTGACCAACCTATTATTGTATACTTTTATTGCTACATTTATTAATGTGAGCATGCGGCAATACGGCCGCGGTCGGATTATTGCCGAAACAAGATGTTTTGAACATGTTCCGGGAGCGCGCGGGCTTTGAACATAATGTCAACGAAAGGGGAGGTCATGATTAAAAAGGTGTTAAAATATCTAAGGGAACACTTTGGCCAGTTTCGAGATATAAATTTCGAAAGTGAGTACCGCCGTAGAGCATGCGGCAATAAAATAGTTATAAAAATAGTTGAGTAGGTATTAAATTTAACTCTCATAGCGTGTAGAATGATTTCACTGAAAATTTCTTGCCAGTCAACTTGTTAAAATTAAAACAATATTTTATACATACATACTATACAACATAAATTATGAATTTTCTAGAAATTGGAAAAAAATAGATAAAAATAAATATAATGTATGCCGTGTGTGTGTACTGTGTTTGCATATATGATGATTTTTAAGGGCTTGGAGTGTGATTCATTTTTGGTCGAAAACATAGCTCACGACTTCAATCACTACGCCCAATATAATGTTCTGATATTAATTTTGAAAGCAGATTTGAATTCGTCACCTCCCCCCGTTAAAGTAGACTGGATCCGTACCTGTATAAAGGTATAAGCATTGATTTTATTTACCTACATTCAGGGCCGTATTTAGGGGGGGGGCAATGGGAACATTTGCCCCGGGCGGCTAAATTTTTTATCTATTTAGGGGGCGGCCAGGCACCGCTGTAATCGATGTAATAACTAATATTGAATCAATAAATATTTTTTTTTGAAAATAATTTGTACTATGATACGGCCATAATAATATTATGATGGTAGTATTTGTTATCAACGATAACTGATAAGTGGTAGCATATAATTATTTTAAATTTTAACATAACCACAGTCAACGATTGTCAACCATAATATAATAACCACAGTTATTATCATCTATTATTATTGTTTTCTGATATTGTAAATTTATATTATTTATAATTAAACGAACTATTTATTTAAAGACTATGCAATGTTAAATTTGGTTGTTAGTTATTAATATTAAAAACAAACGTTTTAAGTAATTATTGTGACTAAGTATATATTATTAATTAATATTCATAAATTATCATTAGTTATTTTAAGTTGCATGAAAGTATAAAAAAATTATTAAAATAGTATTTACTATAGGACAATATAGGACAAAAAAAAGGTACATAATACTTATTCCTGCTATATATAATTATTACAAGCAGGTTATAACGCATAAGCATGCTCGTGCTCATGCTTATGCGTTATAACCTGCAATGAAAATTGTATAAATTAGAATACAATGTAACTTTTGTATTAAAAATAAGTGGCGTTTTATCTTGTATTAATTTATTATGATAAACATTTAACAGCCCATTGCCAGTTAGTTATTGCTTTGCTTACTAGTTTCTTTTAAATAATAGATGGCAAAAAAAGGTTGAGTGGATCTGCTTATCGCAAAAAAGCTAAAGTAAAAGCTTCAAAATGTGCATCTATAATTTCCAAAACTGCAAATATACAATCTTATTTTAATAAAGGTTGGTAAATTAAATTTAAAAAAACTTGTTTTATTTATTATTCACTATGAATTTCAGTTAATTTATTTGCTGTCAATACTATTGGAGTTGAAGATGAAAATAGAGACAATATAGTAATTGATGATTTTGTAAATCCTGATATTGCTAATGAAATTGATGTTGATAACACAAACTCTTCATCGCAAAAAGGTTTAATATTTTTTTCCACATAAATTAAATTTAAACTTAATGAAATAACATTAGAAGTATGAATTAATTATTTTCAATCTGATAACAAGTATAGAATTATTTATTATTTATTTTTTTTTTTATGTTATTACTAATTTCATATTTTGACATTGAATGTTTTATTTAGCTGATTCATTTGATAAGAATTGTACTGAAATTGAAACATTGATTGAGTCTCCTAATACTGAAGAAGTAAAATATTTAAATAGCTTAAATTCGTCGACTAGCCTCCCAACACTTGGATTTATAAAAAGTTATTTGTTAGTATAAAATATAATAATATATTTAATTACATAATATTTTCTTTGTTTTACTTTTAATAACTTTCATACATATATATAAAATTAATTATGCGTAGGTGGGTAGTTATTTTAAATTCTTAAAAAAATAAAATTACATTTTTTTAGGGAGGACCCAGCTTTATGGAATATTAATGATTCATTGAAAGACTATATTTCAATTAATGGTATTTCTCAAGACTTATCACAAACAAACTTTTTGAAATCAAAAAGAACATATACTGTAAATAATAGAGGTACAAGCAAAACGGTACACAGATATTTTTGTAAGAAATACCTTGAGTCCACTTTAGTTAATGGAGAGATTATAAAAAGAAATTTTTTTTTGTATTCAAAAAGTAAAGGCTGTATTTATTGTTACCCGTGTGCTCTATTTGGCAGCAAATCTTCTTTTGCCACTTGTGGCTTTTCAAACTGGAAAAAAGCTGAAGAAAAATTATCTAGCCATGAAAATTCCCACAAGCATCGGACAAATATTTCAACAATGAAACAAAGAAGTATAATTCTAGAAAGAATTGATCAGCAACTGATACATCAAATAGAATTTGAAAATAATTATTGGAAGACAATTCTAAAGCGTATAGTTGCTGTGGTTAAGGCGTTATCATCAAGAGGTTTGTGTTTCAGAGGTGAAACAACTCAGATTGGTTGCTCAAATAATGGAAATTTTTTGATGGCAATTGAACTGATTGCTGAATTTGATGTGGTTCTTTCAGAACATATTAAAAAATATGGCATTCCTGGAAAAGGCCATACATTTTATTTGTCATTCCATACATATGAACAATTCATTTTATTAATGGCAGACAATGTAGTAAATAATATTATTCAAGAAGTAAACGAAGCACGCTACTTCTCAATTTCAATTGATTCTACACCGGACATTTCACATACTGACCAACTATCATTCATAATTCGTTATGTAAATGTACATGGTGAACCAGTTGAACGCTTTTTATGTTTCATTAATAATATTGGACATAAGTCTCAAGAAATTATGGAGGCAGTTATTCAAATATTCAAAAAATACAATTTAAACACAAATTACTCAAGGGGCCAGTCTTATGATAATGCATCAAATATGTCAGGCGCCTACACTGGCTTACAGGCAAGAATTAAATCAATTAATTCACTTTCTGATTTTGTACCATGCTCAGCACATTCACTCAATTTAGTTGGAAAAAATGCAGCAAGTTGCTGCCATGATGCAAATGAATTTTTTAGAATCCTACAAAACCTTTACACATTTTTTTCCGTTTCTACACACCGCTGGAAAATACTAAATGTGTCACTCAAAAGTCTTTCCGAAACTCGATGGTCAGCAAGAGAAGATGCGTGTAAATCTCTAAACAAAAATTGGTGTTCGGTTTTAAAAGCGTTAACTACAATAACTGAAGATAAAAGTGAAAATATTTCAACTTGCTGCGAAGCAAAAGGTATATTGAAAAGTATAAAAACCTTTAAAACATCATTTATGTCAATATTTTGGGGAGATATATTAGAACGGTTTAATGCATGTAGTAAGAAACTACAGTCTATTCAAATTGATTTGGGTATTGTGGTAGAAATTTACCAGTCATTGATAGGTTTTGTACACAATATTCGGTGTGATGACATGTTTAATGATTACAAAACTCGAGCAATTGAAAAATGTGGCATTTCAAGTTTAAGAACAAATACTAAACGTAAAAAAATACGTAAAAGGCTTTTTGATGAAGGCAACAGTGAGGAACATGTATTTGATGAATTTGAAAATTTTAAAGTAAATACTTATTTCATGATATTAGACCAGATTAAATCTGATTTAGAAAAAAGGAAAATTGCCTATAACAATTTAACATCAAAGTATAATTTTTTTTATCACCTGTCAGAACTAACACCTTCTGAAGTTAAAAAAAGTTCTGAGTCATTGCAAAATATATACAAAAACGATTTAGGATCCTCATTCTCTATAGAATGTATTCATTTCCAAAGCCATGTTAAAAGTTTAAAAAAACAAAAATGTGTTTTTCCAAAAACAATTTTGGAAATGAATATGTATATAAGAAACAACAACCTTGTAGAAGTCTATCCATACATTGATATTGCATTGAGAATGATGCTCTGTACTCCAGCTACAAATTGTTCGGCTGAACGGTCTTTCTCAACACTAAGGAGAGTTAAAAACTATTTAAGTTCATCAATGAAAGAAGAAAGATTAAATGCATTAGCTATTCTCAACATTGAATCCCAAATTACAAGAGAATTAGACTACAAAGATATTATTGAAGAATTTGCCAATAAGCAATCTAGAAAACAAATATAATCATTTTACATATTGTATTCATTTTTGTAGATTTTTTTTATGTTTAATATATATTGTTAAGAGACATACATGCTTATTGTTATACATGCTTATTGCTTGTTTTGTCTCTCTCTTACTATTTAGTACCTATTTACTAACGTATATCATAGCAATATTTTGTTCAGTAGAATACATTTTGTGATGTTAGTTTTAATATTAGAGTAAATTTACTTATTATCAAATTTAAAGGTAAGAATATTATCTAGAAGATGTCATATAATTTTAATGATATTATAATTTTAAAGTAAGTTGTAGCAATGTAAAACACTACTACATTATCATTATCATTATCATCATTATCATCAGTACGAGAGAGACAACAAATGCGGGTATAACGTCCTCTTAAACCTACTGGCTATTACCTACATGGCTACATTTTAATAATAGTAATTAAAACAACAATTTGACAAATTAAAGTGAAATAAACAATTATAATTAAAAATTAATTGAGAAAAATCAAAAAAGTGGATCTATTTTTTGGTGGGGTAGGGGGGGGGCGTAAAAATATGGTTGACCCAGGGCGCAAAAATTGTAAATACGGCCCTGCCTACATTACGGAAAGTAAAATAAGAAAGTAGAGATAACGTAATGGGTATAAAATATAAATGTCCAGTCCAATTTTTAATAGAATTTAAGCACAATTCTATTCTGTCTGGTTTTATACACTATGAATTAACCAAATTAAATTTAATTATAATTATACTTATATCTATATTTTTTTGTTTACAAATGAAAAATTTAAAAAATATTTTGTGTAATACCCTTGAGCATTGAAGACAAAGCAAACATCGGTAAACGTGACACATCGATGCAAAATATCCATACTTAACCATCGATTTTTTTAGCTTGAAACATTGATGTTTTTTTGAAATTCCTAATTACAGTAGTTACTTATCAGTAAGTAGTACTCATAACTGTAATTACAGGTATACGCAATTAGTTGTATTTTTTTGCGTAACATAGTTACATTACAATACAATACTATAGGTACAACAATACTATGCTACAAAACCATTTATTAATATTATTATACATTTTATGATATTGGAAAATCATTTCCGCTGCAATGCAATGTGAATTTATGACAGTTTATTATTTTCCGGGAGTTTATGTAGCTTAATTAAAAATCCATCAGTCATCGTACCAACTATACGAGCTATAATATCGTCACCGGTACCGCTACCGCTGAAATGTGTGCGGACCTTAATGATGGTCGTTATCGGTATTTCTGCTGTAATAGATTTTCGAATAAAATGTTGTCTCCCGACTTGTGAGTAAGCGGTTGTACTTATGTATAATTTATACCAGTATGAATATTAAATGTTTCTTCAATAATATATTTGCATTTAATAATAAGAATAAACCGTGGTGAACACATATTTATCATAACAAAATATATACATATTACGATAATAGTCATGTAAACTCGAAACCCAGCTTCTCATCACACTGAAATGTGAAATAATTTAACTCTAGTTTTGTGGTCATTTCATGCACGATTTAAAATTGAAACTGAAAGTTTTGACTATAATCAAAAGAATCAAAGCAAATTTAAATACTCTACGCTATACATTAATTAAAAAAATATAATAGTTTCAACAATAAATACGAAATATTGTTACATTATATGTACTTTATTTTTCATAATAATAATAATAAAAATAATAATAATTATAGTAATAATAATAATAATAATAATTATAATTATAATTATAAAAAAAAAATAATAATAATAATAATAATAATAAAATAAAAATTAATCTTCTGTAACAGTCCAACTAAAATAAAAAAATGTTATTTAGTATTTTTCCAATTATTTTATTACTTATTTTTAATTCTTACTTGCTCATGTAAGCCGGTGTAGCCCACACCGACGACGAAGCATTTCCCCTCCCCCACCGGTGTGCTGGATGTCGGTGGTGGTGATGGTGGTGGTGGGCTCTCGCCGCTGTCGGTCGGTGATTGGCTTTCACGCACCAACATAAGTGGCGGTGTTGCGCCGTCGCCGCTGGCCGAATTAGGTGCCAGCATCCCACTATCCATGTGCGGCGTCCTCGTAGAGGGGGCACCTATCATAATTTTCGAAAGTTAAAGGAAAAGCAAAGGCAGATTTACACGGATCAATCGCAGTCGAGCAACTGTTGTCATGCAGCAAAATTAAAGTAGATTTAAACGATGCAATAATATATATTTTCTGTAAAATCATGGTAATTTATCGATAAGCATTAATTATTTGCAAGATTATCATCGATAATACATTACAAGCTAATTAAAATGCAATTTTCGCTGTCATAGTAGTTGAATAATTTGTTTAAATAAACAATAATATATATTTTAATATCAATTTCACTCTTTAGTCCAGTGGCGTAATTCGGGAAAAATATCCAGGGTTGCAAAAGTTACTCGGGGTAAACAAACCCGTGGGGGCTTTGCCCCCACACCACCAACATTACAAACAAATGTTTTAATATAACCAAATTATTATATTTTATTAACATAAAATACATTATAAATCTATATAATTCTTTTTATATATAAATACAAGTTAATAAAAGCTATAAATTTAATTTTAATTAATATATAGCCACGAAAATTACTTTTATTTAAACTTTAAATCACATAATCATTTACAATTATAATATAATAATAATTACAACTGTTTATAATTTTAAAACTACAGCAGTATCATTGTTAGTTGTTCTTTATTTTAATGTCCCTATTTAATGTACCTAATTATTAATACAACACTTGTTTATTACAATTTTTTTTTTTAACTTTTTGTACTTTATAACTAATACATTTATAACTTATATTATAACATTACTCATAAGTATTAATTAATTCATAATTTATATTATAAAAAAATATAATAAAAAAACAATACAATTTTAAGATTAACAATTTAGTTTTAAAAATTATTAAACTTTAAACGACGTGGTATTGTAGATGAGTCAAATTGTTTTATGACTTCATCGTTATTAATATTTAATGATCTTTCACGTTCTATTTGTAAAATTCCTAAATGATTTAATCTAGATTGTCCCATAGTACTTCTTAAATAGTTTTTTAATCGTCGGAGACAAGAAAAGCTTCTTTCACATGCTGCAGAATTTGATGGTATAGTTAAAAAAAGTTTATATAATTTTGCCAATGTTGGAAACCCAATAGCATTATCGCCTGACCTCATATATTTTATTTTAGATTGGATAGTATTTTCAGTATTCAGGCTTTTGTACATCCTATTGAATATCTTTGTTTCAGCCTTGAGTTCACTTTCATTAAAACCATACATTGTACTAACATCTTGAAATGAGGTGAACTTTATTGGTTCATTTACTATTATATCTTGCATACAGTTTAAAATATTTATGTCATTTTCTTTAAATCTTTCTTTCATATCACTTATTATAGTATCAAGAACTTGGAAGTATATGTTTATTTTATAATGATCTTTAACATTACAGTTTTCATTTTGTTTTAAACCTCCACCAAGTTTTTTAGGAACTTTTGATTTTCTACTTAGTATTGGGGAACATATTTCATTATCTATCCTCATAATATTAGCATTACTTCATATCATATCAAATTTATCTTCACATCGCATATTAGAGAGTTCTTGAATAGTTGTTTTTGTCATATGCTGTACACTAGAATAGTCAATATTGGAACTCTGTAGATATTTTGACAAAATATTGGTAATGGACATAATATCTCTGAAAAAATGAACACAAAATAAAAATTCAAATGTTTTCATTGATTTTAACAATGAATTTGCATCTGACCCATGTATAGAATCATTTTCTGAAATATTTTCCAACGAGTCAATCACAACTTGGTAATTAAATATAAGAGACTCTAAAGCATCTATTCGACAACTCCAACGAGTATCGCTAAGACTTTTCAAAGTAGATGGCCCATCACCCATTTTCATATTTAACTTTGAACGCATATTGTCAAATACAGCTTGTCTTTTAGATGAAGCATTAATGAAATTATGTAAAGTACTTAAAGTACCAAATACATTTCTTACATGAGATATTTGTTTAGATAGATCAACAAGACATAAGTTAAGTATGTGTGCATTACAGTGAACATATAAAGCCAAGGGATTTTCTTCCTTAATTCTTGACTGGACTCCTTTGTAAGCACCTCGCATGGATGCTGCTCCATCATAACATTGTACTCTTAAACACTCAAGTTGTAATCCATTAGAAATAAGAACATTTTTTATTAATAAAGAAAGTGTTAAACCATCAGTACTCTCAACTTTATAAAATCCAAAAAAGGCTTCAATTGGAGAAAAATCATTATCAACATATCTTAAAATAATTGCAACTTGTTCGCGCCTTGATAAATCTTGTGTTTCATCAACAATTATACTAAAAATATTAGCAATTAATACATTATCCACAATATCTCTGATAACAATATTAGCCATATATCCAAGAAACTCATTTAAATATCCACCACTCACATACCGAAAGTTTTTTTCTTTTTCAGTAAAATAACGTCTTATAATATCATTATCTCTAGAACGAAGATTTAATAATTCTTGAAAATTGCCTTTATTTTGAGACTCTTCATTTTCTCTATGTCCTCTTATGGCAATACCTAGTCGGGCACAGAAAAGCAAGGTTTCTAAACCACTTTAAATATTCCCTATTTTCAGCAACTTCTTGATTGTATTGTGTATTAACTTTATTGATTATACTACCAGATTGTTTAGCTTCGTTATATCCAGCTATTTTTGTACTTGATTCTTTATGTGGTACTGATTGTTCATGCTTTGGAAAAGATTTAAAACAAGCCTTTGACCACTGACGAAAACCTTCGCTAATAAATGTAATATCTGATTTATTAGATGGGAAGGCACGACAATAAAAACAATATGCTGAATCTTTACTAGGACTGTATTCTAGCCAAGGAAAAGATATGAACCATTCTGATCGAAACTTTCTACCTCCACGTTTTGGAAAATCATAATTTTTAGGTTGATACGGACCATAACCGTTCGATAATAAATAATATGCATTTTCCTTACCTTGACAAGGATCACGATTTGTATCAATAATAGGTTTACTTAATGTTGACTTGTTGGGACTTTCTTCATGTAAAGTATTCAAAGATTCATCTAAAAAATCAAAAAAATCATAAAACAAATTACAAATATTTTAATTTTATTTCATCTTTTATTTACCTTCCATTGACATTGTGTTCTTTGAAATTGTATTAGAAGCAGTAATACATTTATTTTCCTAAAAATGAAATTAGTTTATTAAAGTTATTATTTGTGATTTAATTATTCATGCAAGATCTGATAAATTGTTTAAAATGTTAAATAATTTAACTATTAATTTAATTAAGTCAAAAATTAATGCATTTATTGACTGTGATTTTCCTTTCTTTAACACACACATACTATAGTTAATATATTTTTATGTTTATTATATAAATATAGTGAATAAGTGTGTTTTAATAGTTAGTTATATAACTGATAAAATCAAAACCATGCAGATTATGTTTAAAAAATTGATAAATTATAATAATTAATTATTAATTATTTTAAGTTTTAATTCTCACTGTTTTAGATGATTCGTAGCATGTATCCATTTTAATTTTTTTGTGTGAAGTGATTTGCTGATCATCCAACTTCAGAATAGCTACAGTTTCATTGCTTTTGTCCTATAATTCAAATTATTTAATTATACAATAGGTACCCTAGAAAATTATAGTAATTATATTTAAATTATATTTATACAGGTAGATGTTTTATTTTAAATAAATCTTAAATTAAAAGTTGTAATATTATGTTATGCCATCTCATAATTTACTATAAATTATAATATTTATAATAATAATTGATGCCTAAATATTATTAAAAATAAAACTATTCCTAGTGGTAAGTAATTTAGCAAACGTGACTTATGTAAAATTATCATAACTTATCTTTTGTTCTTAAAGTATTAAAATATTTATCAAGTACGTCTGAAATTTACTATATTACTAAATAAACCACTGCTTGTATAATTATAGGTATTAGTGATTAGTTCAGAGAAATGAATGTAATATAAATAAGCCACACACATAAAAAATATTTAGCATAATGAATTACTTCAGTTTAAATAAAATAATTTAAAAAGTATATTATGTAGTTACTTACCTTGGACAGCTTAATAACGAATTTTTCCATATTTATCAATAAAACACAATACCAATGTTAAATTAAAATATTTAGATATATTGACTAGGTATTCACAAATAACCATTAAAAATAAACACGAAAATGATTTAAGTAAAATGAAACAAAAATTCACTAAGAAATAATATGTATAATAAACGTTCACGTGACACATACAAATGACAAATCAATATTATAAAATCTCAAGAAATATACAAAATATATTAAATACTGAAATACAATAATAACATTGATAACAATAATACGACGACATAGAAGTTTTAATCTAAAAATAGATTCCTTTTTATTTATTTTATATTATAATGGATAACAATCACGATTAAAGATAAAATATTATATCTAATTCTAATATTGTATAATTTATTTTTAGATTAAAACTTGTCATATTCTTATCGACGTTAATATCGTCTCAATTTTCTCATACTCCAACATTTTTTATTTCATAATTATTTAACTAAATAATTACTTATTTTATTATTTTACTATCGAGCGATAAATCATAAATATGGAATTTCTAGGGGTCGCAAATTAATACTTTTGCAACCCATACATTATATTTGGGGTCGCAAGTGCGACCCCTTGCGACCCCCCAATTACGCCACTGCTTTAGTCTTTAAAAAACTGTTAATAATATATTGCAATATAACAATATAGGAACATTTGTAAATTAATTTTATAGTGTTGTTATTTACTTAGTATTTATTTATTATTTAAATAATAATATAATTATATTATTATTAGCGAAATTTCAATAAACAATTTTAGGGCGCATAATCTCTGTATTTTCTGGGCATTTATATTAAAAGTTACAATTTATATCTATAAAGCATTAATGGCTTTTTTAATCAAAAATGTTTTATAACAATTTAACGTTTAACACGTTTAATTAGTTTATAATTTTTTACAAGAATTAATAACATAAATATTACAAGTTACAGGTGAAAGAGTTAAGTAAAAATTTTACAAGATTTATAAGCCTATCTTTTTCCGCAAATTAATCTTAATTTTAAAATAATAAATAACAGACATGTAATTTCTTTAGTAAGACGATTCAAAGCAAAGCATGGATATAACAATTAAAGTCCGGATCGCCAAATCTGGAATTGAATTAAAGTCTGTTGCGGAATTTTTTAATTTTTCAATATTATTGAGGTTTTGGAAAAAAAGCCACTATAAAGTATCACCACTGGCTCATTTCTTATCTAAAAATGTCATATTTGAAACTTTTGGACAGTATTTTTCATACCTACGAACAATTGTTCTAAGAAAAAAAACATCATAGTGAAACCATAAGATCCCACGCTTCACACAAAAAGTAAAATAATAATAATTTAAATTCAAATATTTATTTATAATTAATTATTTATTTTATTTTGTTATTTTATTTCGTAACTCATGTAAACTTGCCTTAAGTGAAATGTAAAATATACTTGTACCCAAGTAGCACATAAATGTTTATTCAATATTTCTAAAATATTAAAACATTAATTAGTAAAACTTTTTATAAAAATAATATTTAATAAACATTTTTTAAACATGTTATTTCCAATATTTATCAATAAACATTTTTTTAATGTTCTAATTATGTTATTTGATAAACATATCAAGAAAAATATTTTTTACTACTTTAATTATGTTTTCACAAAAATTTTTTATTTAATAATTATTAAAAAATATATATTATAAGTATAATACTTTATATTTATTATCTATATATATATATATACATATACAGCATTTTGTAGGTATTTAAATATAAATAATTATATGCGTAATATCAATATAATATATAATAATAATTCTTAATTCCCAAGTAGGCGTACTCTATCGATATATTATATATTAGTTATCATAAAAATGTCATACATCCAATAACCTAACTTAAATAACGTTACCCTCAGATTTCCTAAAGGTGATATTGGTGATATGTGGATAAAGTTTATCAAAAAGTACAATCCAGCATTTGAAAAGACCAAGAGTTCAAATGTTTGCGGCCTTCATTTCGATTCACACTTGGATTATGAAATTTCAAATACTAGTATTTGTCAAAGTAAGATTTTGAAAAAATATGCTGTGCCTAGTATTATTAATCCACGTAAGTTTTAAACATAATTTTCACTTAGTTTAAGTTATTTTACTAATTATTACAAATAATTAAGTGGCTCGTAGAACATTATTTCAAGAGCCAAACATTGTGTCTGATGAGAATTCAGAGGAAGAAATTGTAATGTTATCATTATCCGATTTGAATTCTGAACCATTAAAGACTTTTGAACCAAGTATGCTGATCACATTTATCTTATTCTTAAAATGTGTATAATATGATAATATACTTTGTTGTAGCTACACAGAATACAAATGTTTCACCTCCATCAATTTCTCAAAGTTCAAATATTGACAGTGGAGAAAATTCAATGTTTTCACATTTAACAAATATAGTTGAAAAAGATTTAAACTTGAATATGTAAGTAAAATTTCTTACATATCAGTAATATTTTTTTAACACTACAACTCTTCATTTCCCTGTGAATATTATATTTGACGGAAAAGAAAAAAATTTAATATGCACTATTATAATGGTTATTTATTATTTTATATTAATATTTAAATTTAAAAACTTTTTAACTACCTATATTAATAATTTTATTCTTTCTTTATTTGTTATAAACTGCCCAACAAATTATAATTTTTTCTTTTACTTAGCTACCCTTTATCTCCCTGCCACATGGGATTAGTATAAACTACTACTAATTTTATAATTACAGGAAAAGAAAAGTTTTCATGGGAGATTTTAAATCTCCAAATGACATTGAAAGCCCAAACAGTAGATTAAAATATTGGATTGCTTCACAAACAACTGTAGATAAACAGAGAAAACGCATAAAGTATTTACATAAGCAAACAGTCGATTTGAAACATAAAATCAAGACATTAGTGGAATTAGTTGATCACCTTAAAGACGACAAAAATCTTATATCAGATAACTGCTTCAATGTTTTGAAGGTAAAACTATTTTTAAGTACTTACTACTTATTAAGCGCATGATGCTACGATGCTAGTACTAATTAATAGATAGTGTTGGCAAATGGTTATTGTATATCAATTTCCAATTAGTACCTCATAAAGTCATAACTAGGCTTAGGGACTTCAAGCATTTGCATACTTTTGTTAATTATTGTTAAATATAGCAGAGTGCGAAATAAATTAATTTCTCGGTGCCATGATATCAGATCTGCAATTTGAATGTGCTTATTTATGCATTATCCTTATTATTTCCTGCAAAATCTAGCAAATTAAACATTTGCTAGATTATGCAGGAAAGTGCTTATTTTAAAATATTATATATTATTATAGTTTGCTTATGCTTTTAATTTATTATTTAGGCAACGCTGTCGAGTAGTGAACATGAAATGCTTATGAATCAATTAAATCGATTTTCAGGAAGAACTGTGAGTCCGGTATTGCGAGCATTTGCACTCACTTTACACTTCTATTCACCTTCTGCCTATAATTATGTTCGTAAAACGTTCAATAAATGCTTGCCACATCCCAGTACCATTCGTAAATGGTACTCTGTCATCAATGGATCCCCAGGTATAACATCAGAATCACTGGATGCAATTAAAATCAAAGTTCAAGAAATGAAAAATAAAAATTCAAATCTAGTTTGTGGCGTTATTATGGACGAAATGGCTATAAGAAGTGGAGTTCATTTTAATGGTCAGTGTCTTCAAGGTTACATCAGTTTTGGGCACAAAATCAATGATTCAGATGCCATGATTGAAGCTACAGAAGCTCTCGTTTTTTTAATTGTTGCTTTGAATTCCCATTGGAAAATCCCAGTTGGTTATTTCCTTATTCATGGACTAACTGCGGAAGAGAAGGCTAATATTGTCATAACTGTCTTAACTAATATACATGAAACTGGTGCAATTGTTAAGACTCTTACATTTGATGGTGCTGCCTCTAATATTTCTATGGCCAGAAATTTAGGAACTGATTTATATAAAGAGACATCATGGTTTTTACATCCAGTCACCAATGAAGAAGTCTGCATATTTTTGGACCCGGCTCATATGGTCAAACTTGTTAGGAATACTTTTGGTGATCATGGTATACTATATGACGCCAATGATAGCCCTATTGAATGGAAATATTTTAAAGAATTAGTCAATCTGCAAGAAGACGAAGGAGTTCATTTAGCCACTAAAATTAGACGAAGGCATATATTTTACTCAAAAGAAATTATGAAGGTTCGTTTGGCTGTGCAAGTGTTTAGCAATAGTGTTGCCGATGCCCTTTTATATTGCAAGACAAAACAAATTACAAATTTTGATAAGTGTGAATCTACAATAACTTTTTGTAGAAATATTAATAATATATTTGATTTTTTAAATACCCGTAATTTTTTAAGTAAACTTAGTTATAAAAGGCCACTTTATTTGGATCATGACGAAGATATAAAACAATTTATTGCCTCATCTATCACATATTTAAAATCATTAAAGGATAGAAATCACATATCAATATTACAATCTCCAAGAAAAACTGGTCTCATTGTGTGTCTTAAAAGTATAGGTAGGTTGTTTGACAATACGGTTAAAACTAAACAGCTGAATTTCATCCTTTCATATAAAATATCTCAGGACCACATAGAAATGCTCTTTTCAGCCATTAGATCAAGAGGCGGCTTTAACAATAATCCTACTGCTGCACAATTTGAAGCTGCCTATAAAAGATTACTGGTTCGAAGTGAATTATCCATTTCTGAAAATGCAAATGTTCAGCTCAAGATGACACTAGTATTCTGCATGTTTCGAGTAATAAAAAGAAAATGGTAGAAAACTTTCACGATGTTCTTTGCGTTGAAGAGGAAAGTTTTGTTGACAAGGATGAAGACAATGAACTCGAAGACATAAATGTTTATAAGGAAGATGTCACTGAACATATATCAGGGTTTGTGGTCAAAAAAATAAAAAAAATAATTAACTGTCACATACGTTGTAATGCTCTTGAAGATTCAACAAGACAGTATACACTGATAGATATTAAAAATCGAGGAGGCCTAATCAAACCATCAATTGATGTAACACGTATCTGTAAAATAGCAGAAAAAATATTTACATCAAGAATATTTGAAGTACCAAAACATTTAGAAGATCCAATACAATTTTTAATGCTTAAAACGATGGCTCATATCAATATCACTAATGTATTTAACTGTTTAAATGAACATATTCTCACTCAGTCACCTATTAACAATCATCTACTTCAAATTATCAAACTTATTATAAAAAAATACTTAGCCATTAGACTACACCATCACAACAAAGAATTAAGCCAACCAAAATCTAGAATCAGAACACACTTGACAAAAATTATTTTATTTAAACACCAATAATGATTTTGTTATTTATCTAATTAATGTTTGTTATAAAATGTCTGTAAACCCTCTTCTTTTATAAAAATAATATAAAACAAATTTGGGATAAAACTTTAAATTATCAATGAATTACCTGTAAATCTTACAAATGGTCTGTTGATGATATTATTCACTATATTATAAACTGCGTAGATGTACAGTTAAATACATTTTCTGATCTAAGATAACATGTAAGTTATTATTTATAAAAATATGTTTAAAAATTATTTTCAAATAATAATATAGCACTTATTTAGTATTATGGGTAGCATAATATTCTGCATATTATGTTAAACAATAATTAGCATTCATATTATATAATATATAATTACTAATAAGTAACCGAATACATAAAGTTCAGTTTCTTTTAATTTTTGTGTTATTTAAACGTATAAACGTAAATATAATAACATTATAACATTAAATGTATTAACTAAATATTAATAACTGTTATAGTATATTTAATTAATCCTATTTATCAAAGGAAAAGGAACGTCTTTTATTTATAATAATCAGTATATGACGATAACAGTGTCAATATGCATGGATAAAAAAACAATGAAAATATTCCTCCATGATAAAGCCCAAAAGATGTTTTTTCTCTCTCACTCTATATCGTCCCCGTGAATTGATGGTAGGACGGTGTGGGAAGCGCTGTCTATTAGTTTATAGGTCTATGCGTGCATACAGAGAATCATAAAAATATTGCGATCTTGTGCAGTTGTTAAACAATAACAAAATGTACAAACCAAAAAAGTTAATAAATTCACAAAGGAATATTATTATATGTAAACAAAATTTATGTGTGATAGTTGCAAGAGTAATAAAATGTATACACGCGAGTGGAATCAAAAATGTGATAGTGTAATACTACAGCTTACTACGTATACAACTGCAGTTTCTTGGCGGTTTCCGTTGGTAATGCGCGAGGACAAAACGTGATCTATTTATATTTTATTATCGCATTTTCCGTTGTTCGTCTTCGTATAGCACAGCAAATGCCGAATAGTTTATATTGTTTATAATTTATAAATAATATAATAATTCCTATGACACTATACGTATTACGTACACACTGTTGCTCAATATTTATGCATAAGACGTCTTCATTCTTACCAGTCTCCAGCTATTTTGTACAGGTAAGACATTTTATGTCGTTGTTAATTTAGATGTTATTATCTTGTGACTATAGTATTGTAATTTAATATGGGTAAAACACGTTTGATCGAGCATTTTATATTTTTTTTCCCAAAACGCAACACATTATTAGGCACCTTTTTTTTCTTGATGTTTAGGTCTGACTATATTATAGGTAGTCCATTAGTTGCAATGTCACACAATATGTGTAAGATATCTGGTAACTAGTTATTTTAAAAGCTTCATCTATAATTTTCAATTACCATTATTCTAGAATAACAAATACTTAAATAAAAAAATTATAATTTATATTTTATATTTTACAGCAGATATTCAGAAAATTAAATCAAATATGATCCACATGAAAAGTGAAATAGAATCATTTATTCTTAATGACACTAATAAAGTAAACAACAATGAATCACAAACTCTGTTGATGATGAGCTTTTGGCTATAGAATCTAAATTAAAAGATGAGGATTTATCATATACTCAAAAATTGGTAAGTAACATTTAAAATAATATTTTGTTTTTTAGATATTTTATAAACCTACAATCCTATACAACCTGGTCAGGTGTATCCCTGCCTATAAGTATTGATTGGGGTATCTGGACACAGTATTATGTTTATGGAATATATATTTATTTACCTTAAAAATAAAGAATAATGTACTTTACCATCAGAGGGGCAGGGTTCACTAGTAAAAACATCTTGGCGAATCCTGATTATATATCATCATAATTTATGACATAACTTAGAACTTAACAAATAAATTCATTATTTATACTGAGTTACTTTTATCTTTTTGAACTAACATTAAGGACTAGGCAAATATGAATAGACAAGATAATTACCTAGGTAATTATAACAACTAATTCTTTATATGTAATACCTATATCATTAAAGAATTTATTTAAATTCATATTTTTAACAAAACTATATTTGTAATAAATTTGCAAGTACATATAAGTGCAAAATTACATCTTATTTATATAATAAGAACCATTTTGAAGTCTGAATAGATATGATAGTGTTCTTTATAAATAGGTAATATTATGTAATTATTATATACACCTACTTGATATTTAATTTTTAATGATATTATCATTTTATGTATTTTCACCTTATTTACTTTTAGATATCTGCATTTATATTTGCAAGCGAGGGAAAAAGGCTGAAAAAGTAACTACTAGTCTTTTAAAATTAATATTTACACTTGAATTAGCTTCTGAATACAGCTGGAAAGGACAAAAAGGGAAAAAAAAACTTCACGATCACCATATTTTTAAAGTTAATATTGGTAAGTTGTTACAGGACATTTTATATGTTAAGAACTGGAGTTATATAAAGTATAGTTTTCTAATAACAATACATTTTTATTAATTTTAGCTGATGTAAAAAATAAGTTCCCTGGTATCAACAAAGATGATATAAAGCCTAACATAATGACATGGTTTGCTCAAGCATCCCACAAAATTAAAACAAGGTAATTCTATAAGACATTATAATATTATTATAGTAGAATAGCCTATTTGTTTTCTTTCCCTGGCCCATACACAATAAAATAGCAAATTTGGGTTTAGGAGAACGGATCCTGTGTATTTAGAGTAGATTAACCTATTACCAAACTTAACACTTTCACTGCGTCTGTCGGCTATATCCGACAGTCTAATTTTTTCATGGGGCGTCTGTCGGTTATAGACGACGCGTAGATATTGAAATAGTGCGTTTGTCGGATATAGCCGACATCAGGCTTCTTGAATTAAATGTACTCTAAAATGGTGACGCACTGTGATAATCTTTTGATTATCGAACGTCTCTCTACAGATAATTCTTGTCATTTCAGTCCAATCCGTTTATTAATAGCTATTTTCGTTGGTTTTTTTTTTCTTATCGAACAGGACGTTGCTTATTGTCGTTTATTATCGAAATATGATACTTAATATAATATTTAACGTTGATATTATCACTTGAAAGTAATAATCCTATTATTTATCATACAGTTTGTCACTAGTTGTGCTATACATCGAGTGTCTCTCGTCATAGTTATACTATTATTATTAATTATCGATTTAAAATGGATGACCCGGCGGGATCGACTAAAAGGTTACGAAAAACAATAACCAGGGAAGGAATGTTGACTTCAAAGGATTTAAATCAAATTATGAACTGGTCTTACGATGAAGAAGAATATAGTGGAAGTAGTTGGAGTGGTGGCAATGAAAATTGTGGTGGCAGTAGTGAAGATGAGGAAGAAAACACAGAATCAAATTTTGAAATTTCACAAACTCAAAGTGTACAAAATGAATCTGACATGTGGCATGAAGAAAAGTGTATGGCACAATTGATTTCTTTCACTGGTACAACATCTCTTACTGTTACACCTTCAGGTAATACACCATATGATTTTTATAAATTATGTGCGAATGAAGAACTCTTTACTCTTATAGTAGAACAAACTAATAATTATGCTGAAGAATTATTTTTAAGTGAAAATATAACAGATAAATCTAGAATAACTAAATGGAAAATCTTAACTATAGCTGAATTTAAAGTATTTTTAGGTCTACTTTATCACATGGGAACTATTCGTATTAATAGACTACAAGATTATTGGAAAAAGGGATATCTTTTTGAACTACCATGTTTTAACTCTCGTATGAGTAGAGATAGATGGATGCTGATATTAAGATGTTTACATTTTTCGAAAAACCCTACTCAAAATGAGCCTCAACCTGAGAATCGTTTGTATAAAATTAATCCTCTACTAGATATATTTCATAAAAATATCGATCGAATTCAATATCCAACTAGAGTGCTTGCTATAGATGAGTCTATAGTAGAGTGTTTTTGTATGTTCTGAGTCCATAATTTTGGCATAGTACGGTAACTTCACCAAATTTAGGTAGAAAACCTACCTTTTATTTTTTATTTTACCGCGTAATTCCAAAAATGCAAGATTTTCATAGTACGGTAATTTCACCGAATTTAGGTAGAAAACTTACCTTAAATTGTTCGTTTTTCCCTTCTACACAAATTCGCACAAAACTTTTTTGTACATTTTGGACTCAGTATGACACGTTTGTTCATTTTGGACTCAGTATGACACGTTTTGTACATTTTGGACTCAGTATGGTACGTTTTGTACATTTTGGACTCAGTATGGTACGTTTTGTACATTTTGGACTCAGTATGATACGTTTTGTACATTTTGGACTCAGTATGATACGTTTTTTTTTCATTTATAAAATATAAGGGAATAAATCGAGGAAAAAGGTAGATCATATTTTATGAGTTAATTTTTTCTATCGACTGACAATGGGTAAAATTGTGATTGTTACTCATAATTTTTTCAAAATCATATTTGAAAGTTCTGAGTCCGTTTTACATAATCGAGCATAGCACCAGAAGTCCATACGATCGTATACAAAATCATATTACAATTTATACTTAAATAGTAGTAATTAATAGTTTAAATTTCGTAGTCACATGGGCTAGTGGGCTAAGGCATTGGTAATAATTTAAATAATTTAAATTTAGGATAAGGTAGGTTTCGTTTACGTTGTTGTTGATGTTAGCACTGACGTCTTAGCCATCTAGCCCATGTGACTACATTTTACTACGTTTGATAATAATAATACATTTTTATTTTTTCACTTTCTCACAATTAAGTTTAAAACTAAAACTAAAACTAATATTGTATTACAAGCGACATCGTGTTCAAAACCCGTATTTAGGTTAAAGTTTTTTTTTTTATTTTTTTTTTTTATTCGTTATTTTAGATCAAATACGAAAGATAGTTAGTACAAATTTGACGTATTTTTTTTTCTGTTTCACATATTAACTATCTAAAAGCTAATGCTCTAAGTGTTTTAATTCATTTCATCAGTGTTCAGTGTGGAAGATAAACACACTATTTGCTATTACTAGGTATATCAAATATTAACTAGAAATGGATTTGTTAGCAGAAATTGAAAGGGATATAGCTGAACTTGGAGTAATTTATCCAGTGAGATTTTGTTATAATGAACTGGCTGATTTCTATACTCAATTAGCTAAATTGAAAAGCTTAGCTATTAAATGTGGATTGGAAAAGAACAATAATCATTATTTAATTTGTGCTTGGTCCAATAAAAAATGTCAATGTGGACCAGACACGTGTATGTGTATTATTGCAAATTTTACATTTTTTGATTTAAAGAAAAAATTATTGGCAATGAAACAAAGATTATTAGTCAAATAAGTTTACATTTTTTAATATCTTTAAAAGTACATACCTGTGTTGTCATATTTTCACATAATCAACCGTTCAGAACTTACTGTGACATTAGTTGTGTTTTTGTCGTGGTTCAATATTGACTGTGTTTGTTTTTTATAAATTATTTCAATCATTTTTTAATGTGTCAAATGTATTTATTACTACCAATTAGTTGTAATCAAATTCAAAAAAATTGCAATTGTATTTTATCAGTTATCAAACCAACAAAATGTCATTATACCATGACTACAGCTCCGATTAAAAACCTAAGGCGATCAACCAGAGTAACAAAACAGCCCTCATATTTCCATCGGGAATTTAATTGTTAAACTGACATTACTTTCATATATAGTAATGGATGCCGTTGTATGTAAATCGGTTTTCAGCATTCAACAACATAATAGAAAAAACATTTTTGTTGGCTATCTACTCAATCGTTATTTAACCGTTGTTATTTTATTTGTATGTAATGTGAGTAAACAACATTTAATATTTAATATTGACCAATGGAATACATTTATGAGTACGGATATTTTTCAATTCATGTTTGATAACATAACCACATCAAATCATTCAAAGCGAATAAAATTAGACAGTAATTTTTTTTACAAAGTTTGTGTAAAATCTGACTCAGTTAAACTTCAACTTGACAATAATCGAATTACATTAAGTCACAACAATATTCAACGTATACAATATTGTAGCGCATGTATTAATGCTTGTATCATAGAAAAATCAAATAAATTAAACTTTTACCAAACAGTAATTGATGATGCGTACACAACAATTAAATATGAAATGTTATATTTACCACCAGAATGTATTAGATGTGATTTTATTAGTTCATATATAAAAGATTACAATTTTAAAATGGACAATACGAAAGATGAAGATAAATCATTTATTCTGGAGTTGCAGTTATTGTATCATGAAAAATTTGCTGAAATCATATTACAACCTGAATCAAAAATTATCTTGACTGAATGATTAATTTTATTTTATTATTCTCAGATTTATTTTACATTTCATCACTTATTTTAGAATAATTATTTTTTCAAAATTGTTATGTTTATATATAATATATAAAAATTGATTGTATTTGCACAAGCATTTTTAGCATATTGTATTTATGATTTAAATTTGTTTCACACTACTCTGTTTATTTTAGAATTATTATTACATTATTTTGTATGTTTATTGTGTGAATAAAATAAATTGTACTTGTGCTAATATTTTAACTTCGTTTGTATTTATGTTTTGAATTTGTTCCATACTACATCGTTTATATTTAAATTATTATTATTATTATTATATAATTTTTTATTTTTAATTAAAAATTCACGTTTATTGTATAGTTAAAATATTTTGTAATTATATTAGCTTAACACATAATATACTCTTCACTTTTTATCTCATAAATCGTTTTATTTAATTTTGATAATAAAATATCCTTCTGTAATTTCAATGTAAATCCAATGTTTTAGATGTAATGTTACATGTTCATCAATCATAATAAAACTTAGGATTTCATAAAATTAATATAACAATGTGATAAAATTGAATATTCAGTTCAAAATTTCAATATCAATATAAATAAATAATAATCAAATCGTGTAAATATAATCCATGGTTTTATGTGATAGATATAAATATAATTCAAATATGAATGGTTTGTGAATATAATTTCAAATATACTTTGTTAACTAGGATTTCATAATTTTAATTTAGTAATATGTTAAAATTGAATATTCAGTTCAAAATTCAGTATAATTTCAAATATATTTCGTTCACTAAGATTTCATAATTTTAATATAACAATGTGATAAAATTGAATATTCAGTTCAAAATTTCAATATCAATATAAATAAATAATAATCAAATCGTGTAAATATAATCCATGGTTTTATGTGATAGATATAAATATAATTCAAATATGAATGGTTTGTGAATATGAGTATAATTTCAAAAATAATTGTAATTCAAATGTAATTCAATGTGATTGGCAAAACAATATAAATCAAACTATGATTTATATGTCTCGATGGATTTGTCAGGATCGCTCATGAATCTATCCATCATCATATCTTGCAGATAATTGAATGTTGATATGATTGCTTCGTCGGTTTTACATTCTTCATTAAACACACAATTAGCGTTAAATGTACATGTTTTCCATCTATTAAAAAAAATTTAATTACTTTTTATTGTTATTAATAAATAGTAAAATTAATAATTACCTCTCTTTTAATTCTACTTTTGCCATGTCAACCGTTGAGTATTTCTGAATGACTAAGTAATCGGTTCCTTTAGGTATCCCCGGAACTTTAATAATATAATTTCTTGTTCCATTTGCTTTTTTAATTCTTATACAATTTTGAACATCTGAGACTACTCCATCACCATAGGCGTAAATTGGGGGGGGCTTAGGGGGGCTTAGCCCCCCCAAAAAATTGTATAGTCCCTTTTTGTTTTAAGTTTTCTAGTTTTCTTCAAATTTCAGATTTATACTAAAGAAAATAATTAAATTTATTACGTAATTCCTTTGCAAGATACTTAGCCGATAGGTATATTATTATATTGTATTTTGTATAACATGAATTTTGTATTGTAATAAAATTGGAAATTATTGAGCTAGGCCAATAATCAATATTGTATACGAGTATACGACAACGATAACAGGTTATGTAATATGTATATGCGACGAGTGACGTATCTAGTCTATTAATATCGCTAATCGGCAAAAGCACAATCTTATATTTATGTAAAAACCCAATACAATTAACGAGCTGTTACGAAGACTGATATCAATATTTTGTATGCTACGGCTAAGTTGTCGAAGTATCAGTTTTGATGTAATGACGAGCAGCTGGTGTTTTTTCTGTGTGAGAATATAAATTTATATCTATACATTTTTATACCGAGTGTCCGAGTTGTAACTTTGTAAGTTTGTGACCATGAGTATAGAACGTGTGTTTGATATTTTCAATTTTACAAAACCTAAACCGGATAAATTAACTGTCTTAAACAAATCTAAATTGAAAAATAATTCAGATAATGATTCTGAAAGCGTTGATTCTGAATTATTAAATGAAACTGTCTGTGAATCTACTATATATACAAAGTTATTAAAAAATGACGAAACAACTGATCTTGGTGATTTGCAATCTGGACCAATAAGACCAGTTTTAAAGGTAATTATAATAATTATATAACATTATATTACTTATTAAAAATGCTTAGTAGAAACTAAATAAATATTGTTTAAATGTTTTTTCAGTCTTACCCTATGACCAAATTTGGAAATCAAAAACGCAGTTTTAATGCTTCATATTTTAACGAATATAATTGGTTAGAATACAGTATAAAAAATGATGCTTTATATTGCTTTCCGTGTCGTAATTTTGGTGCCAATGATAATGAAGGAATATTTTCAAAAATTGGCTTTAGAAATTGGAAAAAAGTATGTACCTACCTATAATAACAGACTAAGACAATTTTACTTTTAAGCTTTTAGCATTAAAATTCTATTTATTTATTTTAATGATTATCTATTAAATTGTTTTTAACTATTGTATTGGTAATTATGGTAGTGTTAACTGCTAACTTAATTTTTTAATTATTGTAGTTAAGTGGGTCTAGAGGTATCTCAGGAAAAAAACAAACCAAGCTAAAAGCTCATGCTGGTACAAAAAGCCATCTTACTTGTATTGCTAAATGGTTAGGACATAATAATACTGAGAGCACTGGTAGTGTGCATACACAATTATCAACACAACATAAATTAGAGGTTGAAGCTAATAGAAATTATATAAAAACATTAATTGATATCACGTTATATTTAAGTTGCCAAGGGCTACCATTTAGAGGCCATGACGAGTCTACTGATTCACTTAATAAAGGTAGATATTTATTTTTTAATGTAGGTATAATTTATAAAATAATAATTATAATAAAACTTAGGTACAGCATAATTAATATAAATCAATAAATGACTTTACAATTTATTAATGTTTAACTTTTTATAGGGAATTTCAAAGAAGCATGTGAATTAATATCCAAATATGTGCCAGAGTTTTCTGTAAAATTTCTGCAAACTACAAATTATACTAGTCCCTTGGTTCAAAACAGTATTATTGAAATGTGTGCTAAAAATGTAAGAGACCAGATTATTTCAGAAGTAGGAGATGGTGTATTTGGTATAATGTGTGATGAGGCTAGGTAGGTACCTGATATATTTTTAAATTCAACATTAAAACAAATATTTTTACCTTTAATTTACTCTAGGTATTTTCTTATTGAACTATAGTCTATAGTCCTATAATCAATTATAGCTATTTAGCTTAAACATCATTATTTGATTACCTATTTATTTTTCAGATGCTATAAAGAAGAGCAAATGGCCTTATGTATACGTTATTGTAAAGGGCTAAACATAACTGAAAAGTTCATAGGTTTCATTAATTGCTCTGAAAATCAAAATGCTAAGTCTCTTTGTGAATGTATACTGAAATATCTCAAGGAATGTGGATTAAACCCTAATGCTAAACTGATAGCCCAGTCTTATGACGGAGCTAGTGTGATGTCTGGGAGATTTAATGGTGTACAAGCTTTAATAAAATGTGAATTCCCATATGCCATTTTTACACATTGTATGGCACACAGAGTCAACCTTGTAGTGCTTGATATGTGTAAAACTGTCAAGGTATGTTAAATATTATTTGATTTTATGAATCTGTTATGTTTTTATTTTATAAAATATTTATAAATAATCCTTTTATAATAGTTATTACATATATATATATATATATTATATACCTAGTTATTTAATTTCTAATACATTTAGGACTTAAATGAGTAAGTATTAAATGTTCCTCCCCATATTTAAATACCAAAAGTAATAACTGGTCGTACAAATAAAAGATAAATTATTCTTCAATATTTCTTGTCTAGTTTTATTAGGTATACCTATTTATTATATTATTTACTTTAAAGGAATCAAGAAATGTTTTTCATACATTAGAGTCATTATACGTCCATTTTTCTCAACCAGCAAGAAATAAAAATCTCATCGACATTCAAAATAAATTAGGTATAAAAAAGAAAACTTTAACACGACTCAGCGACACAAGATGGAACTGTCGATATCAAAATTGTGAGGCTGTACAAAAATGTTATGCTTCTATCGTTACATTATTAACAGAAGAAATTGAAAATAATAATGATAAAGATGTTAACGAATCAATAGGTATCAATCATAATTTAAAACTAAAAATACATTTTTATTTCTTGTATTTAAAAGAACTACCTAATTTATATTATATTTTATACTTACCATTATATTAATTTATCAGGAATTCTCACAAATATGCAAAAAGGAATATTTGTAGTTCATTTATTTATTCTTAAAAATGTTCTTACTATGATTAATGTATTATCAAATCAACTGCAGTCAAAAACAGCTACACTAGGAAATGCGTCAAATGTAATAAAAAGTGTTATTAAATCATTTGAAGATTTAAGAAATCCTGTTGCATTTTCACAAATGTGGAAAGAAATATTACAATTTTGTGATGACCATAATTTAGCAATTGAAAAACCATTGCAAAGTATGTATAATATAATAATTAATAATATTAGTACAATAAATATAAACATTAAATAATACTTGTTGTTTTCATTATACATTGTACTAAAGGTTCTAAAAGAAAAAGATTACAGCCAAATAGTCTATCATGTTTTGTTTTGAGTACAACTACCAGTGCTCAATACAACATTCCTGAGGAACTAGAAGAAAGTATAGAAGATTATTACAGATGTCATGCTTATTTTCCTATACTGGATTGTATAATTGAAAATATGAATAAACGATTCTCGTCTGAAAGTTTAGAAATGGCAATATCTATAGACAACTTTTTCAAACTAGATTTTGAACAAAGTACTTACTTCATTGATCATTATAAAGTAAATATAGTGATAATATTTCATAAGAATTATTTACTGTATGTGTGTATATTGGCTAATTTCTTAATTTTATATTTTATATTCTTTAGGATTTGTTAAGTATTTCTATCAATTCTTTGAAAGCTGAAATGGTTGTTGCTAAAAACTGTATAATCCAAACATATGGTACTTCAAAAGAAATAACAGCAGATAATTTAAAGCTTATTTTACAGGAAAATGTGTATCCAAATTTGTTTCATTTGTATAAAATAGCTTTAACATTACCGATTAGTTCCTCCACGTGCGAGAGAAGCTTCTCTGCCATGCGTCGGATAAAAACATGGTTGCGGACATCCATGTTACAAGATAGATTCACTCAGGTGTCCATCTTGTATATAGAAAAAAGCGATACCAAAAAAATTGATAAAGAGATTATTCTTAAGCAATTCTCAAATGCACATAAGTATATTATGTTAAATTGATATTGAGATAGTGTAATTACTTATTAATGAATACATTTTATATTATATGGGTAAATAAATAATTTTGACTTATTTATGTACATGTTTCGCAATTGTAAAATTTAGATGTAAAGGGTGCAAGGGGGGGGGGGGAGTGCTATGTATGTTTATAAAATGTTTATAATTTTAGCCCCCCCTTTTAACAAGCCAAATTTACGCCTATGTCCATCACCGAATTCTTTTTCCAAATTTAATAAATGTGTGTGTAACTAAAAGTAATAATAATTAAATAAACATGAAAAGGGTGATTAAAAATAACATACTTTCAATTTTTTTGGTTTTGTTTTCACAGGAAGCTTTTTTCTATTTTTTGGTGATTCGGACGATTTACGATATTCGAACGACTCCTAAATAATATTTCATATCATTCATAATTTTATTTAATGAAATTATTTTAATTTAATTTTATAAAGTGAATAAATACATTTTTTTTTTTTTAAATTTCTTTAAAGTATTAATATTATACTTACATCGAGTTCAACGTCAGAATCGTCAATGAATTTTGATGCCATTTTTTTGTAGTATGATAGTGATAATACCTTTAACTTTTTCTGTAGTTATGACACAGTAGACTGATGAAACGAAACTGAGTATTGTGAATAAAAAAGCATTCATTTTAATAATTTGAAATCTGTTTGTGTACAAGGTTACTGTACACAAAAACAGTTTGTTGTACATAACAACGGTTTGTAGTGTACATCGACGGTTGTTGTGTATACACAATCACACCCTAATTCAGCGAAATATGAATTAAAAACTATAAGTCATATTTTAATTTATTATCATAATTTGTTAGTCATAAAGTGTATGAATTTCTATAAAACTGACTAGAATATATTATGCAAATTTATTGTTAATAATAATTAAATCACGCAACCTAACGGTTACAAAATGTGCGAATTTATTTTAAAACCAACTAGAGTTTAATATACATATATTACTAATATTCAAATATTGCTTATCATGCATGTAATCAAGTATGTGTATGTATTAACCCTATTTTTGTTCCATGTTGTGATCATGGTATTAATGTGATTTAACACGATTGAGTTTTTGCATTTTTTGCACATTTGCATTTTACATAGTTACAACAATAAAAATCGTTGGAAAAATATACAACTCTCACGTTTTTTATTTTAACACGAAGGTTTTATTTTATTTTATAAGAAATATTAAAGGAGTGTTTAACCATTTCATTTATATGATGTCAGTCGTGAGTTACATGTTCACAGTGCATCAAATCAAAAACACTTTTTAAAATATAACGTTTGTAACTGCAATATATATTTAAGTAGTGTATGAATGTTTTGATTATATTATGCTTGTCGTATGTTGTACGTTTTCAATGACTAAAAACGTGATAATTTTTTAAATTATAACATTTATTACTTCAATATAATAATCATCAGGAGCAGCCCATATGAGAGGTATGTACTCACACATAATCATTGTTATTATATTATTTAATAGAATCCATGTCAAAATTCACAATTTTATCTAAAGAAATAAATATTATTCATTTTTAGTGATGGTAATTCTGAACGATGATCTTACAGATGAAAACCGTAACCTTTCAGATTGATTGATACAGCAGATTGCTAAACATCCATTCAACTTCACTGAACGTGTCGTCTTTGAATTTTTTCGTCGACGAAATTCAACTTTTGTGTTAAGTGAAATAAACATAAAAGGGTTTCATGGTGTGTTTTGTTCCATTCGGTGTGGACAGTACAATAATCAAATAATTGGTGAATATGATCGTATCAATTTTGAACCTACAGCGTATGATGTAATGTTTAAAGACATTGAAGTACTGCAGGCATATAGTCGAATTCGTCGTTGTCCTATATGTAATAAATATTTGACCATTTGTAATAGAGATAATTTATATGCTATACCCGATGAAGATTTTACTATTTATATTTTCAATACGACTTATAACAAAAATCATCACGTTTCTATTATCCACATTTAGTTTATATTATTTAATACAAAAATTATTTTATTAAGTGTAGTAAATATTGGAAAAACCACGTTACATCATATTGGGCTTACAGAAAAAACGTAAAAATGATATTGAAAAAGATTGTAGTGCTTTCGATCATTGTAATTTGACCAATGTTCGAGCGATATTAAATTCTACCATTTACCCCTACGACAATTTAAATCTAGATTTTAGTAAAAATAAATTCTCAGTGTTGTACGGTATGTACACGTCATTTCAAGAATCGTACTATGGAAAAAATATATGTGAGCCGCTACTGGATACAGACACTTTTAAATCACAAGCTCCTATTATTGTTATTGATACTTCGAAACAAGTCGACACAGGCACGGCGTCTACTGTTGATGTGAGCATAGAAATTGAATCGACGGATAATCTTGACGGTGTTTCTGCATACTGTTTATTAATTCATGATCGTTTAATTGAATATGTACCTTTGACAAGAGAAGTAAGAAAACTTGTATAAAAATGTATTGTTAAAATGTATTTTGTGTTGATTTAAAATAAAGTATTATGGTGTAGTAATAAAAAGCTGTTTTTTTTTTTTTTCTAAATTCCTATCACTTTTTGTGACATACTGAGTCCAAAATGTACAAAACGTATCATACTGAGTCCAAAATGTACAAAACGTACCATACTGAGTCCAAAATGTACAAAACGTGTCATACTGAGTCCAAAATGAACAAACGTGTCATACTGAGTCCAAAATGTACAAAAAAGTTTTGTGCGAATTTGTGTAGAAGGGAAAAACGAACAATTTGAGGTAAGTTTTCTACCTAAATTCGGTGAAATTACCGTACTATGAAAATCTTGCATTTTTGGAATTACGCGGTAAAATAAAAATAAAAGGTAGGTTTTCTACCTAAATTTGGTGAAGTTACCGTACTTTGCCAAAATTATGGACTCAGAACATACAAAAACACTCTACTGTCTATGGTTTTATGGCGAGGCCGTTTGTTCTTTCGTCAATTTGTTCAGGGAAAAAGACATAAATATGGAATAAAATTGTATGTTATGACCGATTCATTAGGATTTGTTTTAAAATGTATCATTTATTCTGGTTCAAATGATACTGAAGTTGGAGGTAAAGGTCATGTGACTTATGTTGTAAAAAAATTATTAGAAGGCAAATTAGGACTTGGTCATAGTGTATATATGGATAATTTCTACAATAGCGTAGAGCTTGCTCAATATCTCTTAAACAACAATACGTATTGTACTGGTACTTTGCGTTCAAATAGGAAAATAATCCACAAGAAGTAAAAAAAAAAAAATTACATAAAGGTGAAATTATTCAGAGGTATACTCATGAAGGAACTTGTGTTATGAAGTGGAGAGATAGGAGAGACGTACTTGCTATATCAACAGAATATGATGGAACTTTGGTTGAAGAAAGAGCATCCATAAATAAATAACCGGCAGCTATACTTCAATACAACAAGTTTATGGGAGGTATAGATCACTCTGATCAAATGTTATCATACTACCCATGTGAACGTAAAACTATGAGATGGTATAAAAAACTAGGTATACACATTATCCAAATTATTTTAGTAAACGGCCATAATTTATTTAACCGGTATAGTGGATCAAAACTCAATTTGTATGACTATCGTTTGTCTGTCATTGAAACATTTATATTAAACTAACTGAACCCATGCACTTTGTAGCCCGTTAAAAATCCTACCACAAAAGCCATATAAGCTACCATATAATCCTACCACTATATAAGCTTATATGTTTCAAACTGTGTGTTAAATTCGTTAATAATTTAATAATAATTTTAGATTCTGAACGGAGTGAAGAATGTATTGATTTTACAATGATGTGTGTTTTTTTTTTTTTTTTTGTGTCTGTCGACACGATTTGGGGCAGTAAAAATGCTTTGATTGCCTTATGTAGCAACTTTTCTGAAAGAAAAGTGAATCTATTTGGTACTTTGGGGGGTCAAAAGTAAAAAATTTCCAATATTTTTTAAATGCGACGGGAAAAACCATAAAAAAATTTGGGAAAAACGGGAGTTTTTACGCAAAACCAGTTTTCGACATAATCAAATTTTTTATTTTGCTATAACTCAAAAACTAATCAATGTAAATACTTGAAATTTTCACCAAATGTTTAGATTAGCGTTCTCTATACACCATTAAGTTTTCAAAGTATTTTGACTTTTATCAAGCTATTTATAGACGATTGAAATTTTCAATTTTTTTAAGTATTTTTTTTTAAAATAACGATAAAATTTTTTTGGCAGCCCAGAAAACCTTGAAAATTTAATACAGGGTTTCTTATAAGTTGTTCCTTAACTGATAAAAAAAAATCTAAAATCGTATGTCACAATTTTTTTTTATAAGTGCTCAAAGTTCCAATTTATACGAAATATGTAAAAATCACGATAATTTGCAAGTTATTTTGTAGATAAAAATTCATAAAATTTTTTCTGTTCATACTTAAGGTTCAAAATTTTAACACTAGGTTAACTATAAGCTACTCTTCAAAAATCTTTAAAAAAATTTCTATCGGAATCAGAGGAAAAAATTTTATGACTGTTTGAAATTTAAATATTTACGAAATTGCATAAAATAGCGATTTATTCTCAAATGATTTTAAATATTTTTTATAATTCAAAAAGTATAAGTCGCAGATTTTTGAAATTTCTACCAGCTGTTAAGATTGGTATTTCCTTTATGTCATATTTTTTTCAAAATATTATATTGATTTTTAAGCAACTTATAGGCATTTAAAATATTCGATTTTTTTACATTTTTTTTTTATAATCGGTGATAAAAAAAATTTGGCTCGTACAAAATACTTGAAAATTTAATAGAAGATTCCACAGAAGTAGTTTTTAATGTCATTCAAAAATTATTAAAATCCATAGGCACAATTTTTTTTTATAAGCGTTTGAACAGCGAATATTGACATAAAATTACATGTAAAATATAATATAATGTATAATGTTCTAGACTGACAAACTATATCGCTGTATGCAACTGCCAACCCATCCTAATTGAAAAATATATTTATCGTTTCAAAATAAAACATACTTTTTACAATGTTTATAAATAACAATGTATTATATCCTAGACAAACATATGAACTCCGTTCAGAATCGTTATTCGTATACACTGATATCTATCATTGCATTCAAATTTAACAAATCCATTATAATAATGACCTATCCTATAAGCGATGTGCACTCCACCCCTAACTGTACAGCAGAGCGAGGCCCATCCGGTTCTTTTTTTTTTTAATAATTTATTTCGCACTAATTATTATTATTAAAATAAATAAAATATAAATAATAAGAGCCCCCACATTTTTTACTTATTTTAAATATGTTAGATGTGAAGCCCCCTAACTTTAGGACCTAGTTACGCTTATAGCTCCATCATACCCTCATCCGTACCTTTTCCAACTGACAAGACGTGTCAACCATGCATAAGAATTTATGATAACATTTTTTTCCCCGATTACGTAAAAAAAAATATTTTATATGGTTACAAGTTACAATATATATTTACACTTAGCATAGAATATATATAATAATATATTATATATATTAGATGTTTAGATGCGTATTTATGGAGCCAAAGGGGGTCTGGACCCCCCCCCCCCCCATAAATACGGCACTGATTACAGTACTGTATTATTTATAGTTTGCTAGTTTGTACAACAATATTTAAATCCCCTTAACATATCTACATTATTATTATTCTAAATAATATTTGTAAATTTGTAATTAAAGGTAAAAACGAAGATATTCCACCTTCTAGTATTGAAGAAAATGATACAGAAAATACACAGCATAATTATTTGATATGTAAAAATTCTAATTCTGGTAAGTAAATATTTTTCTTAATTAGGAAAATTTTATTAGTTTTGGGAAAAGCTCATAGATTCAGAATGCATTTATATACTGAATTAGATTATCCAGAATTTACTTACCTTTATATAGCAAATAATAATTTGTATAATTAAAAATAATTATGTTTTCCTTAATTCCTTTAATTATGACATTATTGTAATTCACCTTCTATTGGTATAAATTTGCTTAAGCACTACATAATTTTTTCTCGCTGTTAATAGGCAACATAATAAGTATCTTGAATATTATAAACATAAAAATATCCAAAACATTAACATATTTCAGTCATTGTTATTACTTTATTATTTTATTAATTAAAATACAAATTTCCTTTAAACTGTTTGACCTACAATTTTTCTTCTTTTACAACCAATTTTAATCCACCTTTGAAATGTTGAGTATTGAGTAATGTAAATTATTAATTTGGATGTTAAATTTATCACGAAGAATTGAAATATATTTTTTTTAAAGCATTACACTAAAATTGAATATTCTTGGACAATAATAGACAAAAAAAATTGTTGCAATTCGCCCCATATTAATTAATATTTTCTTATTATATTTTGAATTCTTGATATTTTAAAACATTAATAGGTATAAATTGTGTGTATACATTTTCCTTAATTATGTATTTTTTTAATTTAGAAAATATTGAAGCAGAGCAATTTGTGAGAGATTTGTTTGATAGCCGTGAAAGCAGTACAATTTCAAAGGCAACTGAATCAACAAACTTGACAGGTATGTGGAATATGCAAATTTTATACTTAAATACAAGCAGTTAAATTAAATGAATTAATATTTTCTTATAGAAAATTACTAGATATATTATTCTTGAATTCTTGATATTTAAAAAAATGTAATACTCTAATTAATATAATTTATTTCATTTTGTTTTTTGATATTAATATATCATATTTTGTTTTTTAATCAAATTAAAATTCTTTTCTATTTTATCATAGGCAATAATTATGAAAATAAATTTCCAAACGATCCATCAAAGATACCAGATAATGTTTCCCATACTTTACTTCATTATTTTATGGAAATGGAACCATGTCAACCTTGCCCATTTTATCTGTTCAATAATATGTATCCAAAATCTTTGGATTCAAGTGGTTTTTCTAGATCATTTCATCAATCATATTTTAACAAATCACTATCAGATGAAAAATTAGTTAAAAGAATCTGGTTATCATACTCACCAATCATGGATAAAATTTACTGTACTACATATAAATTTTTCGGTTTATCGAAAATAAAATAAAAAAATTTGTGGCAAATGGTTCGAATAATTGGAAAAATTTGAAGCGAACAACTGAAGTTCATGAATCAATTCCTGAACATTTACAGGCTGAAATAAGTCGGGGCCTTTATACTGCAAATTTACTAGTTAAACTAATAAGTAAATATCATCCATCTTTAAATAATCATTTAGATAAAATGAATGATATGACTAAAGAAAACCGTTTAACGTTTTTATCTAACAGAAGTCAAAATAATTTATTAAAAAAAATTGGTGACATGATACGTACCAATATTCTAGATCAAGTAAAAAAATCTCAATTATTTGCTGTCATAATTGATATTACTGTTAATATTTCAAATCAAGAGCAATTTTCTTTAGTATTAAGATATGTTAATGATGATGGTATTATAGAAGAACGATTGGCTGCTTTAGAAACGGCAACTGATGGTACTGGTATGGGACTATTTCATGCTTTTAAAAATATTACTGAAAAATATGGTATAAATTGGCAGGAAGATTTGTGTGCTCAACCTTATGATGGTGCTGCATCAATGCAGGGAGAATATTCCGGTTTAAGAACGTTAATTCAGAAGGAAAATCCGAGAGCTTTATACATATGGTGTGTTGCACACCAACTAAATTTAGTGATAGTCGATACATGTGATTGTTGTGAAGACACAAGAAACTTTTTTGTTGAAGTGCAGTCATTAGTAGCATACATGCGAGCAAGAAAAATAACAGCTGTATTTGTGAATTGTCAAAAAGAATTTAATCCAACTGAACGAGTAAGACGGTGAAAGCATTTTTCTGATACAAGATGGACATCATATGGTTGTGTTATTGATGTAATACATTTAAAATATAAGGAATTATTAAAAACATTAAGTATATTAAAAGAATCAAACGATAGAGTAACTGCTTCGACAGCAAAAAGTCTTATAATAACAATAACAACATTTGAATTTGTATTATCAATGATATTACTAAAAAGTATATTTAATATTACAGCTCCATTTTCCAATTATTTGCAAAGTAAATCACTTGATTTTATACAAGCCTTAAAATTGGTAGATTCGTGTAAAGTTAACAGACATGCGTTCTGAAGAAGAATGTGATTCAATTATAAATGAAGCAAAATTATTTTCAAAAACTCATAAACTTGATGATGATTTACCAAGCAATTTTAAATCAATGAGAATGCGAAGGAAAAAAAATGCTCGGTGAAAATACACAAGACCAAATTCCTGAATCGCCTATTGAAAGGTACAGAAAAAATACATTTTATAAAGTTCTCGATCAAATTATAATGTCAATAAATTCACGATTCTCTGATGCAAGGGAAATTTTAAAGGATTTATGTCTTTTAACACCTGAAATATTATTAAAATTTTCTAAAGAAAAAAAGCCACTTCCAGTAGATTGTTTTAACTATATTTCTAATTGGGTAAAAGGTATTGATACAGCAAGTTTAAAATTAGAATATATCCAATTTAGTAGTAGTTTAAGTGAGTTACTAATTGGATTAAACTTGACTACTAAGTTACATAGATATAATAATAAGTCCAATTACAATTAGCTACTTAATGCAAACATTAGCAGTGATGAAGATGATGAAGAAATTAATGACATTTCTTTCGGTGAAGGAACAGAAAATGTAATTATTATTGAGACCATTCTTCATGTACTTTCTAATTACACTTTAGTGGCTGCTTTTCCAAACTTTATATCAAGCTTTTAAAGCCCTTGGTAATATCTCAGCAACGTCTGCATCAGCTGAACGTTCTTTTTCAAAGGTAATACTTTCCCCAGATGACAAATTTTAGAATAAAATGAAAGAAACTTGAACTCTTTATTCACTTTTTTAGATATACGAGTATAATCTATATTATTATTATACAATATGTAATAACCAATTATGTATATAAATATAATATTAACTTATCTGGATAAATTTATTCATTCAGGTCAAATTGATAAAAACAAGACTGCGATCTACAACGCAACAGGAAAGGTTAGAAAGTCTGATGTTGATAAGCTGCGAAAGAGATATTTCCATTGACATCAATAAAGTCCTAAATATTTTTGGAAAATTATCTGATTTATTAAAGAAAGCTTTATTATTTAAATAAAATAATTTTTATAATCTTATATAATAGTTGATATTTTTTTAAATTAAGAATATGTCCTATTTTGTATTATACCTTAAAACTTAATAATATTTATAGTTTTTAATGAAGAAAAAAAAAAAAATGCGAAAAACCTGATGGTGGTGGGGTGGGTGGTCAAATTGTATAATTTGCCTCAGGTCTGAAAAATGTTCTGCACGCCACTGGTATATATAAACAATGGTATTATGTCAATAAGGTAAAATTCCTATAAAACTAATTTTATCAACGTGCCCTACACGTACGATATAGGGGCGCAGATGTGTTTTATCATAATGAGTCAATATGGTAAACCGGTATTGAATATTCATCAAAATATCAGTTTTGTATAAATCTATGCATTATAGAAAAACGAATTTATATAATTTGTCATTTGTGATTTTGTGAAGTTACAGTTAGTATCTAGTGTATTTGTGTTATTTGTATTCTATAACACTTACATGGAATATCTATTTATTTACAATATGTTTTTTTATAATTTGTTTAAAGTAGTATATTTTCTATAAATAATTTATTCAAATAAATAACTATGCTTATATAATCTTATATTTAATTTAATTCTTATGATTTGTATAACCTAGACTGTAGACACAACTTAATAAAACAAATTTTACAAGAAATCATTCATTCGTCTGCAATAAAGGTAAATTGTATACTAAAATATAATAAAAATTAGAATAATTACAGAAATATTTATAAATGAAGTGATTTTTTACTTAGGAGGTTAACACTTTACTAAAAGAACTTCACTTAATTTTACTTCACTTAAGAATTAAAAAATTTTTCTGTGACTTGAAAAATATTTTTTAAATATTTATTATCGAGTCATTGCTTATTTTACGCATTGATTTAAAACAATTAATTATGTTTAGCATATAAAAGAAACCTGTTGAATAAATTGCAATGTATAATATACCTAAGGATGTTTTTAAATATTCTACAACTTAAGTACCTGCTTGTAGTTTTGACTTTTTATAGTTCATAAGTATAAAGTACTTTTAAAACTACCTATCTACAATTTATAATACTTCTTGCTATGATAATTAAATGTTGACGTATTGTAAAATGTTATACCTATCTATATAAATTAGAATCCATGACTTTTTCATTAATTATTTTATTATTATTAAAATCTTGAAATGTAAGTAGGTAATTTGTATTATATAACTACTTATAAGTAATACATATATTGTTATTATATTATATCATTATAATGTTATTATTATTTTTATCGTCAATTTTTAAATATATTTTTTTTTTGTCACTACCGTGACTGGTTCCTCATATAATCGTTATTGCTCAAACATTTTTTGGTCCCTCGAACCGGATCTTCTTAATACAAACTGTGAATATCTATTATATTACAACAACTCTTTTCGTTTTTTTATATACACGATCAATTTTGTTCGTTGATATTATTTTTTGTTATACTATTTATCGTACCAACATAATAATAATAAAATAAATAATAATAAGGATAATAATATATTAAATAATAAAAAAATAACATTATGTAATTTCTTTATTGTCATTGAGGTATTGTATAACTAGATTGATACGCTGTAGAATATCCACGTTCTCCACTAGCTTTATCTCGATTCTGTAGTACTGCATCTGCATCTGCATTAAACAACTTCAGATCACAATGTCGGAAACCATCTACAGCGACGCAAAATCGCGTATTCTTCGTAGTATTACCAAACTCAAAACTTTTGTACAAGCTTCTATTGATTTCAATAATGACCGCACAAATTCTGGTAAACGAGCCAAAATCGGAAAAATGATCAGTGAGCTTACCCCTCTTCTCTATATCAAAAACCCAACGGTCATTTAAGCAACAAAATTACAAACCTCACTATTCAGGATTATCTACGGTGTTAGCTGCAACAACTAACAATGTATCTGAAAAACGTTGTCCGCTATGTAGTTCACCTCATTCAATAAGGTCATGTAAACTATTTACTGACAAGCCTCCGAATGAACGTTTTCTTATTGCCAAAACACACCGACTGTGTATAAATTGTCTGGACTGTGGTCACCTCTCAATGAACTGCAATTCAAAATATACTTACCAGACATGTAAGAAAAGTTATCACTCCCTGTTGCATTTTAATTCTACTACTCTATCTACCAACACTCCAGAGCCATTGATTTTGGCTGATTCACATGTTGCTACTACCTCATGTCTTGTTCGAGGTCAACCTCGACAAATTGTTCTATTGTCAACAGCAGTAGTGGAAGTCTATGCTGCTGATGGACGGCGACACGCTTTAAGAGCATTATTAGACTCGGGATCACAAGATAGATTTATCACGGAACGAGCTGCGTGTGCCCTTATGCTTCACCGAATACAGTCTTCTGTCATCGTTACTACTTTTGCTAATTCAGAATCTACAGTGGTCCGGGGAAAATGTAATATAAAGATAGCTCCCTTCGGTCAACAATCACCTTCGTTTTGCCTCGATGTATCGGTAGTTCCTCAAATAACTGGACCAACTCCTCAAACTCCGGTGACGTCTGGACACTGGGAACATATTAATAGTTTATTGTTGGAAGACCCATCATACAATACTTCTGGCCCAATTGATTTACTGTTAGGAGCCGATTTGTTCCCTCTGATTCTCTTTGATGGCACTCGAAAGAGGCAAGTTGGTGAACCTTTCGCAATGAATACTGTGTTCGGATGGGTTCTTATGGGACCAACGGATTTCTATGATCGATTTTCTGTTACTACACTATGCTTGAATATATCTGAACCTATTGACTCGTTAGTTAAAAAATTCTGGGAACTTGAAGAAATAGCCATCATTTGTCATTTGTGTCCTGCTGACGTTGCTGCTGAGCAAATATGCAAATCAACTACGACTCGGCTAAGTTCAGGTCGATTTGTCGTCACTCTACCATTTTTGAAACTACGTCCTCTGCTTGGTGACTCCAAAACGTTAGATCTTCAACGTTTCAAAGCCCTTGAGTGTCGGCTCTCCCGAAATACAGACCTTCAAGGTCAATACACTGAATTCATGCAAGACTACCTGACGTCTGGTCACATGGAATTAATTCCATTGGCTGAAAAAGGCAATCCGTATCACTATTACATTCCTCACCATTGCGTGCTGGAACCTGATAGTCTTACTACAAAGCATAGGGTTGTATTCAATACATCTGCAAAAACTTCAGCTGGTATATCTTTAAACAACAGTATGTACGCAGGCCCTAAATTGCAACCTGATATACAAATTGTTCTTCTTCGAGCTCACCTTTGGCAGTACTTGTTTATGGCGGATATAAAGCAGATGTATCGCCAAATTCTGACCTTCTGACCGAGATTATTTACGGATTCTGTGGAGATTTTCCTCCACATCTCCAATTGACGAATACCGGTTGTGTACTGTGACATACGGAACTTCTGCTGCTCCGTTTCAAGCACATCGCACTGTCCACGAATTAGCGACAGTAGACGGTGCCAACTGGCCGATAGCAGCCTCTGTATTGTTGAATGACACCTTCGTTGATGATATCCTCACAGGAGCCAATTCAACAGCAGCTGCTCTGGAATGCCAATCCCAAATTATAAATTTGTGTGCTATGGCTAATTTTGAATTGCGAAAGTGGGCCAGCAATAATAGTCAGCTCCTACAAACTGTACCAGAAGAAGCCCGAGCCATGTCACCATCTGTCCTGTTTGACAGCAGTGAACATTCACACTTGAAGGTAGTCGGTCTGAAGTGGGATCCTCTCGCTGATAAGTTTTCATTCAAAGCGACATCGTTGGCTGCCATCCCAATAAAACGTACAGTCCTTTCAGACATTGCTAAGATTTTTGATCCGTTAGGCTTGCTGTCGCCTTTAACCTTCTGGACCAAACACGTCATGCAACAACTTTGGATTGCTGGAATCAAATGGGATGATAAAATACCAAAGGATATCGCTGTACAGTGGACACGATATCAATCAGAGCTGATGTTAATTGAAGCCGTCTCTATTCCTCGTCGCATCACATTTGATAACGCAACAACAATACAACTCCATGCTTTCTCAGATAGCTCAGAGAAAGGATACGCCGCGGCTGTGTATCTCCGAACACAAACTTCTGCTTCAGTTCATTGTCACCTTGTAATAGGAAAATCAAAAGTAGCACCTCTCAAATGGTCTACTATTCCGCGACTTGAGCTGTGTGGAGCTGTGTTAGCTGCCAAATAACTACGGTTCGTCATCGATACCTACTCAGATCGTATCAAAATCGATACACTCCATGCCTGGACCGATTCAACCACTACTTTGGCGTGGATACAGTCATCTCCCCATCGTTGGGCTACGTTTGTTGCTAATCGTACTAGCCAAATACATGAGCCCACGTCACCCAACATTTGGAACCACGTCCCTACACATCAAAACCCGGTTGATGGTGCCTCTCGTGGGCTCTTTCCATCGGAACTTGTTACTCATCCACTGTGGTGGACTGGACCCGCATATTTATTAGAGTCTGCTGACAGTTGGCCTTCTGCTGCACCACGTTCAGAAACGCTCGATGCTCACATATTTACTGAGGGACGTAAATGTACTGTACTTCTAACTACGACAAGTTGCCCACTTACTGACGTTTTACATCGTTTCTCGTCTTTGAATAAAGTTCTCCACGTTGTAGCATATTGTCTTCGTCTTTCTAAGTCGCGTCCGTCTGATCGTTCACACACCTTATTGAAGCGAGTGAGCGCGCCCATGCTTTATTGGCCTTGGTATTTTACGTTCAACAAACGTCATACTCTAATGAAATTTCATCCATCAAAAAAGAGTTGCTTTGTCCGTCCACCATTCGGAAATTGGGCCCCTTCATCAATGAACATGGACTTCTCCGAGTGGGTGGACGTCTTACGAACGCTGACTTACCATACGCTCATAAACATCCACTTCTACTACCGGGTCATCATCGCTTAACTGTGTTACTTATTGACCACCATCACCGTAGGCTGAAACATCCCGGATCCATAGCACTTCAAGCCCACTTACAGCGTGAATTCTGGATACCGTCTGCTCGACAAATTATTCGATCTCGTATACGACTCTGTATCGCATGTTTTCGTACCAGGCCGCGTGCAGTTCAGCCTAAAATGGCCAGTCTTCCGAGCTATCGAGTTCAACAAGTCAAACCGTTTACCATCATGGGTGTGGACTATGCAAGTCCCGTAACACTGAAAGAACATTATGGTCGTAAAACAGACTCAAAATTATCGTACATTTGTTTGTTCGTGTGCACTACTACAAAGGCTATCCACTTAAAACGGTAAAAATCACGATAATTTGCAAGTTATTTTGTAGATAAAAATTCATAAAATTTTTTCTGTTCATACTTTACGTTCAAAATTTTAACACTAGGTTATCTATAAGCTACTCTTCCAAAATCTTTAAAAAATTTTTTACCGGATTTAGAGGAAAAAATTTCATGACTGTTTGAAATATAAGTATTTACGAAATTGCATAAAATAGTGATATATTCTCAAACAATTTTAAATATTTGTTATAATTCAAAAAGTATAAGTCTCAGATTATTGAAATTTCTACCAGCTGTTAAGATTGGTATTTCTTTTCTGTCATATATTTTTCAAAATATTATATTGATTTATAAGTCACTTATAGGCATTTAAAATATTCGATTTTTTTACATTTTATTTTTATAATCGGTGATAAAAAAAATTTGGCTCGTACTTGAAAATTTAAAAGAAGATTCCACAGAAGTAGTTCTTATTGTCATTCAAAAATTATTAAAATCCATAGGCACAATTTTTTTTTATAAGCGTTTAAACATCAAATATTGACATAAAATTACATGTAAAATATAATATAATGTATAATATTCTAGACTGACAAACTGTGTCGGTGTATGCAACTGCCAACCCATCCTAATTGAAAAATATATTTATCGTTTCAAAATAAAATATACTTTTTACAATGTTTATAAAAAACAATGTATTATATCCTAGACAAACATATTAACTCCGTTCAGAATCGTTATTCGTATACAATGATATCTATCATTGTATTCAAATTTAACAAATCCATTGTAATAATGACCTATCCTATTAACGAGGTGCACTCCACCCCCAAGTGTACTGCAGAGCGAGGCCCGTCCGGTTCTTTTTTATTTCGGGTGGTAAGTCCGTATTTCCAGAAAATGTAATAAACTGCTCATTCATAATCAAATTTCAAATCTACATTTTAATAAAGCTTTACCGGTGAAATAGGACGTTTATTTGTTTTTTTATTGTTGGAAATGTCTGGAAGTATCAGTTGAGTTTTTCTGTGATACGCTGGAGTCTTACTTCTTTCTTTTTCAACAGCTATATCGTTTTGTACATTCGAATCAATATTTTTTTCAATATAAGGATGTAAATCTACTTGAAATACATCAAAATCTTCTAGTCCGTCTAATAGTTCGTCATCTAATAGAAATTTGCCACAATTATCGTCATCGCTATCGATCGGAATATCCAACGCGTGTAAAATCTCGTCAATATTATTTGAAATATCGTCCATATTTACACAGATTCAATAAGATATAATTATTATTTATTGTAAACAAAACGTTAATTATAACAAAATTAAATTTTAACCCGTAATTAGTCACGTCGGGTCATCAAGACCCGAGATCTCTAATGATAAATGCTATTTTTAGATTCAATTTACTTGGAATCAACAGAATCTCCCGTAATCTATTTTTCTTTCTTAATCTATCATGTGAAATGTTAAATTTACCATTTATTGATTTTTATATCAGTTAAGTCATTAATTTGACCCGAGACGACCATTCGTGCACTTCAGATATAAGACGAGTGACCCGACACGATTATTAGTGTATCGCCGATATTTGACGTGTGACGCATGACTGTGAGACGTTTATTTACATTACTAAATTTATATTAATTTCATTATTTTATTGTAAGTACTTAATAATTTTATTATTATTATTATTATTATTATAAATGCATATGTATGTGTATATACATGTTTAATTATAATACGGTATAGTTATATAAATACTAAATAATATTTGTTTTTTAGAATTTTAGATTATGGCTAAGTTTTTCACGGATAGTGAGTCAGAAGCAGAATTCCTAAGACAAGAAGAAGAAGAGCCATTGTCTGATGATGAATCTGATAATGATGAAGATTATGTTGAGGAAAGTGAGCATGATACTGAATCGGATTTAGGCGTGTCTTCAGATGATGATGAAGTGAACGATCTAAGTGAACCAAACAGTTTTTATTTTAGTAAAGATAAAAATATCAAATGGAATAAAAAACCAATAAAAGTAAGTAGTCGGACTAGGCAACATAATTTAATAACTCATTTACCTGGAGTTCGAGGTGTGGCTAAAAATGCTAAAACACCACTTGACGCATTAAAATTGTTTTTTGATGAGGAATTAATGGATATTTTAGTACAAAATACAAATATATATATATTGAAAATACGAACAAATTACAAGAGAGTTATGGATGCCCAAGATACGGATACTATAGAATTGACTGATATTGGTCAGTTTCCATTTGAGACTGCGAGTGTGTTTGTCACCAGAGTCGGTATACTTAAGTGTTAATTTAATTGGAAAATGGTCGCTACTCGAGAGCTCTGGCATAGTGCCCCATTCAATATGGGGTGATATAGTTGATGACGAAAGAGAGAGATCAATTGCTGAGAGATTACCGGTGCTAGCACTTATTCTTGTTGCTTGACCATTGTTGAGAATATTTATGTTATTGTTATTATCGAGTATTTGTTGAACGGTTTTCCCTCTTTGATCTGTGTCATTGCAACCCCACAAGATATTATGGCTACTGAAATCTCCCAGAAGTATAAAAGGAGTAGGTAGTTGGTCGATAATGTTTTGAATATCTATGTAATTGAGGATTTGTGAGTTGGGTACATAAATATTACAAATAGTTAATTTGTATTTGAGAGAAATTCTTACGGCAACTGCTTCTAGATTTGTGGATAGAGGGATTTCTTCCGAAGGGTACTGTGAACTAACAAAGGTAGCCACTCCACCGCTAGCCCTATTATGATTGTCTCTGTTTTTAAAAAAGGTTACATAATTTTTTAAAGACCCAGTTTTATTGATAGTGAAGTTGGTTTCTTGTATACTAAGAGCTACTGGTGAGAACTTAATTAATAATTTTATTTCATCAATTTTTGAGTAGAATCCATTTGGATTCCATTGGAGGATTTGAAAGGTGTTATTGATCATGGTAAGTTAGAGTTGTTTACGTATATTTGTTTATATAGAGGTTTGGATTTTAACTAAAAGGTTTCGTAATCTTCACAGTCGATCATGGAAGTCTGACTGTCAGTGAAGTTTTGAATTTTTTTTAATGCATTGGATAACCTAGTTAGACGGTTTTTGGCGCTTTTCACTGTTACATTGGGGTAAATTGTAGAAATGATTTCTATAATATTATCTGTACTACTTAAGTATTTGATACATAAATTCCCGAGTTTGGAGCAACCTTTTGAACATTCAAGAAAATCTATAAATTGGTTATAGGTTAAGGAAAAATCAGGGTGTGTGTTAAAAAGTTCATGAGAAGATTCTAACCATTCATCGATGTTTGTATGTACTTCATCATTAGAGCTGGAACTAGGCCCGGTGTTTAGTTTTTTGCTTGTAATTCCTTTGGTTATTTTTGCTGATTGAGTTTGGCCGTCTTGTGTATTAGGGGGCCTCACGATTGGAGGTGAGCTGGATGGGAGAGACGAGCTTGATGATGTAGGTGAAGGCGGCTGAGAATTAGTTACAGTAGACGGAGCTGGGCGTTTTCCTGTCTGAAGAGACTTTACTTTAGTATTTGAGTTAGCTGACGATATTAGTTTGTCAGCTAGCGTAGGTTTTATAGACTGCTCCCGAGAAGTGACATTGGTACTTTCAACGGATAGGTTTATAATTGAAGTATCTCTATTCTGGGAGGTATTCACATTTTGAGCATTGGCGATAGGTAAAGGGCAAGATACATTTATTATATTGTTGGCTGTTGATGATAGGTCTATAAGGGTTTCCATTTCAGTTTCTGTCTGTTCAGTAACATTAATTGAATTGGTTTATTTGTACATTGGCTTGAGAAGTGACCAGTTTGGTGACATTGAAAACAGGTTACAGTGTCATCAGTGATAAATATTCTGAACGTTGTGTTCTCTATTGTAACAGTGATGGAGCTAGGTAGTTTTGACATGCTATCTTGATTAATATAAATTTGTCTTCTAAAGCTTAATATGTGAGAAAATTGTTCAGTGGCGAATCCGGCTCTCATGTGAGAAATTTGCGAAACAGTTTTGATTCCTAGCTCATGAAGAGCGTCTATTATGAGTTGATTTGGGATAGTCGGGTAAACATTTGATAAAATAATTCTCTTAGAGGTGTTTATAAGTCTGCGAATTGGGATTTCTATTCCATTAACTTGAATTGATGACTGAATCTTAAGTAAATTTTCCATAACGGTTTGGCTATTGAAGAAAACGCAAAATCTGTTATTGGAAATACGCGAAACAAATTGTATATTCTTAGCGGGAATAGTTTTTCTGATTGCGGTGACATAATCGATTTGTTTGATGTTATTTACGGAGTTAAAAACGATAGCTTGATTCATTTTCGGTAAACTAGTACTTGAAGCTATTTCTGCGAATGTCTTATTACTGTTTGTAGGTTGTGAAGAACTGTTGGAATTATTCATATCGGTTGTTGAAATAGGCTTATCGCCCATTGGGTTTGAGATATTATTTAATTGGTATAGTTGACGTAAAAACGATAATCATATTACCTGCACGTTGAATCGAATAATGCGTGTTACTGCTATCGATAGCTATAAATGCGGTAATGAGCGACACAAACGTGTTGCACGGTCGGGCGCTGAACACGAACTGAATAATTATTATTATCTTTCATTATAATTATCTATTTATTTACTGTTATGTAATATTGTTATTCGTATACACACACACACAAATATGTATCAATAATAAATAATTTAAAGTATTTAAAATACTGAAGTATATTATACAAAAATTATAGGCAATCGCTTCTATCGAAAAAAACTAATCTATGAATTTTAATAACAATTTTATAATATTTATTATTACTTTTTATTGCATTCAACTTACCGTAATCGTTTTTTACTTTGTCTTCGAAGTTTTCAAATTCATTATTCATTTCTTAAAATATTTCGATCCAAGCTTTTTTAGTCTCATTGCGATCTTTGTAGATACCTAGAGTTTTGTCCCAAATTACGGGCTTTGCTTCAACTAAAGATATAAGTTGATCAATATCTAAATTCATTTTAATAACAATTTCGCAAAAAAACACAAAATAAATAATAAATAAATTATTAAATCATGTGTTTGAAAAGAGTTTTTAAACTGTTAGTTGCTAAAGATAGATTTGATATGACGGAAAGACGGCGAATAGGCACAAATAGTATTGACGTCACGTTGACTATTGATAAGACCAACGGTTCAAAACAAACTGTTATCACGGTTCAACCCATAAGAAATACATAGGTAGAAATCAAAATTTGAAAACAATTTATTTTTTTGGTGTTTATATTTTTTTCTTAAAGTGCGGACTTTTAAAATCGTGTTCTTTACAAATTTATACATATATGACGACCAAAAACGTTTTATCATCACTACAAACAATCTGTATTATTTTGTACCAAACACATTAAACACAAATCATTAAGTTAAGTATTAATAATATCTTATACTACCTATAGCAATTCATAGTATGCACGTTCTGTTTTCTAGTTAAAAAAATATGACTTCAAACAGCATCATCAAGCTTTCGTGTATAGTAAATTTTATTGATGACAAAAAAATTTTTTCCAAGGGAGAAAATTCTTTTGAATGTGGCTATGTCACGAGCTTTAACTATATTCCTGATATTGGTATACTGAGTGGCCAGGTGCAAGCTAGTATGAAAAATAAATTGTATGATGTTAAGGTAAATACATTTGTAATATTGATTTTATGTTTTTGAAATAATAGTAATTTATAATTTTTTATAGATATTCTTCAAAGATAAGAATATTGATCATGGTAGCTGTACATGTCCAACAGGGTTGACAAAATGTCATCATATGGTTTCACTTCTTTTACATGGGCATAAAAATATATCTGTGACTGACATATCATGCAGCTGGTCAAAAAAATGTTTAAAAGAAAACGAAGAAGTAATGACCATTGATGATAAGTATTCAAATAATTTTAAAGCTATTACTAATACCCATAATATTGATTTTAAAGCCTTATGCTATGATAAATTATCAGCAGCTAATCAAACTGTTGGGTTTACTTGATTGTTAAGTCCAGAACCAGTAGTTGAAGATTTAAGTGAAATCCTTCTCTTAGAAAATGTTATCAACTCTTCAGAATTTGGAACTTAGATAGTGTACAAATGTTGTCTGAGGTTTGTAAATTATCTTTTGAACAAATTAAAGATATAGTTTCAAAAACCATAGGATTAAGTGAAAATGTTAAATGGTGTCTTTATAAAAAATTTCGTTTAACTTCTAGTAATTTTCATAAAGTCTTAAAATCAGTTAAAAACAACCGATATCCTAATTCACTTTTTAAAGGTCTCCTTGGTAAATATTTTGTAGAAGGAGTTAAATCTATTGAATGGGGAAAAACACATGAGCATATTGCAATTGAGGAATTTGAGAAGGCTAACAATTGTACTGTTACTAAGACTGCTATTTGGTTACATGAATTTGGGTTTTTGGGAGCCAGTCCAGATGGTTTGCTTTTTAATGAAAACTCCTCATTGCACTGAAGTCAAATGTCCTTATAAATTTCGCAATGAAGATTTAAAAATTGCCCTAATAAGTTCAAATGATTATATTATTAACTTCGACACTAACAAAAATGATTTCGTTTTAAATTCTGCTCATCAATATTATGACCAAATTCAAGGTCAAATGCACATGACAAACATTTCATCTGCAATTCTTATTATATGGACTACAAAATCCTTAGTTGCTTTTAAAATTAATCAAGATCCTAATTGGTCATTAAATATTGATATTTTATTATATTTTACCATCAAAAATTCATTCCATATATTTTAACAGACAACTGATTATTATACATAAAAAACATTATATTACGTATTAATAATATGTTTGATATATTTGGATTAGTTTTATAACAATTTATAAAATTATATAATTTATATTCAGAATTATCAACTATTTTTAAATAATATAGTTTTTATTAGCTTGTATAGTATTTACATAATAAATAATGACCATTATAATATTATTTGTTTTAACAATAAAAACCATAAACATTTAATACTTTTCATGTGTTTTCATTATTTGTATATAGATGTTCAACCTCTTTTATCAATGGATTTTGGAAATTTACTAGTGCAGCACATAGTTGAAAAACGAGTGATGATTTTATATAAAGCGCTTTAGGAATATGTGTTAAAATTTAAAATTTCTTCAGCCTAACCATCGCTCTTTCAACGTGAATTCTGGCTCTAGCTATGCTCTTTGTTTTCAAAACTTCACTTGGAGTGAATTGGGGAGACATAAGAAAAGGAGGAATATTTAAGGAAGTTTCTGGAGGCATCAAGTCTGAAATTAAAAAACCTTTATCAGCTAAAACTAAATCACCTAGATGTAATATATTTAAAACTCCACAGTGGCCTACAATTTTTTTGTCGTAGGATTCTATTACCCTCAATAATTTTTGCCTCCCCCGGTAAATATATCCTAGGTTATATTTACCGGGGGTTAAATTTTCGAATTTTCTAAGTATATTTTTTTTTGAAATACCGATTAAAAAAATGTAGCTGCCCAAAAAATCTTGAAAATTTAACACAAGTTTTATTATAAGCGGTTCTTATCAAATATAAAAAAATCAAAAATCGCATGTCACAATTTTTTTTATAAGCACTTAAACTTCAAAATATTACGAAATATATCAAAATCGCGAAAATATGCATGTTATTAGGTAGTAAAAAATTCATAACTTTTTATTTATACCTAAGGTTCAAAACTTTAATAATAGGTTATCCATATATTTTTTATCAAGAAACTATAAAAATAACTCAAGCGTAATTTTAGGAAAAAATTTTATGAACATCTAAAATTGAAATTTTTAAAAATTTGCGGAAAATAAGAGTTTATCCAAAAATGATTTTTGATATTTGTTATTATTCAAAAAGTATAAGTACTTGAACTTGAAAATTTAGTTTATATTTATTATTTTATTATATTTATTAGTATTATCTTTATATTATTTAATTTTCAAAACATTTCACTAATTATTAATCTATTAATGGGCATTTAAAATTTTTGATTTTTAATTTTCTTTTTTTTAAATGCTGATAAAAAAAATTTGGTCATCCGAAAATCTTTAAAATTTAATACAAGGTTTATTATAAGTTGTATTTATCGCAGTAATAAAAAATCAAAAATCGTTAGTCACAATTTTTATTTATAAGCATTTAAAATTCAAATGTTTACGAAATATGTCAGGATCGCGAATATTCGCATGATTATTAAGAAGTTGAAAATTCATAAAATTTTTGTGATTTATACCGTAGGTTAAAAAACTCAACACTAGGTTCTCCAACTTTTTCTTCAAATAACGGTAAAAAAAAAAAAAACTTCAGAGTTAATATAGAAAACATTTTGTGAACGTATAAAAATGTATTATAATTTATACATCGGTAATATAATATATCCTAGACTGACAAATCATCTCCGTTCAGAATCGTTTTTCGTATACAATGATACCTGTCATTGCATTCAAATTTAACACATCCGTTAAAGTGACCTATTCTCCATCTCTACTATACAGCAGAGAGATACCCACTTGCCCACTTTTTTTTATTAAGTATCAAATATATAATTACTAACTTTAATTTAATAGATAGAAATAAACATAAATACCTTATATACACAGGATGTAATTAATTCGTTAACTAACTAAATTAAATTAACTATCTGAAGTAACTAAAGTAACTAAATTAACTGTTTTCAATTGTAAAATCTATAGAACAATCACAATTAAGTCTACACTTCAAAGGAGTACTTCCAATTTGTAAATTAAATCTTATTAGTATACTATTTAAGTATTTCTTGTATATATTCATAAATATCTTTAATGCTGTAAAACCCAGGAGGAATTTTAATATTCAAATGTTTATCTTTTCCATCTTCATCATTTTCAATTTTTATTGTGTTGTTAGTTTCATCTATTAAAATTGCATACTCCTATACAGATGCGTTTAAACTAACAAGAGCAATTTCAGAACCTCCATTTACATAAATTACCGGAGAATAAGTTGATGTTAGTGTGGAATTATTGTTCGATATTCTTAATATAATTGATTCATTCATTGTAAAAATTTAATACACAGATGTCCACAAATAAATGTATTATATTTTTGATAATTTGTATAATTATACAAAATATTCTTATCATTAAAATAATTTCAAGTACATAAATATTATACAGCAGAGGGCAATAATAATTATTGAATAGATGGAATAGAATTAAAAAAAATTATTATTATGCATATATATGCATATATAAGCATATCTTGATATTTCAATTATAGAATAAAATATTATAAGTGTTTTCTCCTGTAATAAACCAATAGCATATTGAAGGGAATAAAAGTAAAACATTTTAATATAATTTAAAAATACTTTAAAAATGTATTGCTTTTGGAAATTAAATAATGTATAATATTTAAACAAAATTTAATGTTAAGGTACAAAGCGAATATCACAATTTAAAAATGCAATAATTAACATGTTTGATTTCTAATTATCAATCTATATGTAGTACAAAACAACAATAATTAAAGGGTAAAAAAAAATACATTTAAGTAGCATATTGAAGGAAATAAAAGTAATAAATTTTAATATTATTTAAAAACACATTAAAAATGTATTGCTTTTAAAAGTACGGCACAAATAAAAAATGTATAAAGTTTACGGAAGAGAAATGCATATAAAAATATAATACATAATTAATCCATAAAAGAATACATGAAGACAATGTATAACAATATAAATATTTTATGAGAGACAGAATATGGAAGTTTCTCATAATCAGAGAATATATGTACTTTAAAGCTAAATAAAATTATGTTGAGGTTATACATAAAAATATAAATAATTCATAAATCACTAAGAATGTTTAGAGTGTTAAACGTAACTAACGCCAACATTTATATTTACACACTTATTGTAAAGTATTCACATATTTTTATTTTTATTTTTTCAGACAACATCAAAGAAAATCGCTCATTTAAAGTTTTTCGTGCGCAGACTTGCATTGTATATATAGATTAATTATTATTGATGGAATATGTTATGCATTATGTCTTCTTTCTTTTAACTGACCACAGTAAATATACTGTATTTGATTATTTTTAAACTTTGATAAAGATTCCATCTGTCATTTATGTGCCAAATAAATTGTATTCGACATATTTTTAATAAAAGTGTCCCTTCATTATGCTATAGGTTTGTTACAGGAGAAGACTCTAATAATATTTTTATTCATGCTTTACTGAATTGGAACTGAAAAATTCTACAACACTATTACTAACACCAATATTCATTATTGTGCAATTAAATGTATCATTTAGTATTATTATTAATTATTGTTGGTTTGTACTACATATTGATTGATAATTAGAAATCAAACATGTATGTATTGCATTTTTAAATTGTGATATTCGCATTGTACCTTAACATTAAATTATGTTTAAATATTACACATTTTTAAATTGTGCCATACTTTTAAAAAGCAATACATTTTTTATGTGTTTTTAAATCATATTAAAATGTTTTACTTTTATTCCCTTCAATATGCTATTGGTTTATTACAGGAGAAGACTCTTATAATATTTTAATAATCATAAAGAGATATTTTATTCTATAATTGAAATATCAAGATCTATATGCAAAATAATACTTTTTTTAATTCTATTCCATCTATTCAATAATTATTATTGCCCTCTGCTGTTCGATTGTTTTACTTTTTTACATGGTTTTATATGTTTAACACATGTAAATTAAGGGTATGGTACTGTAGTGCTTATAATGAAATGATTAGGTAGGTATATTAACTTTTTTACAATTAAAACAATTGTTGGTGTTCTTTAACCCTTTCGGTCATAGTGTCCCCTATGTAGGACACATATTAGGTCAGCTAAAAACTGTATAAATAATTTTCATATGATAACGATTAATATTTAATTTTATTGCATAGTGTGTCTAGTTTCTAAGACAATTGAATAATTAATCATTTAGAGTTTATAAATTAATCTATAGATGAAATAAATATCGAAATTTAGTGATTACAATTATTCATTGATATGGCATATTTGTTGCGGTATTTGTTATTGATAACTTATATTTATCATGGAAGAAAAAATATGTTCCAATATAGTAACATGTGATCTATCGTTTATTACGCTTACACGTGATTAATTATATTCCAATGGCGCGTAATATGTATGTAAGTATGTGTCCTGTATACGGGACACTGTGACGCCTCGTTTGTTATCACCGGTGTTATCGTTATTTCAAAATGTGTTGTCGTAACGATGATTATTGTCTGTAATTTTGTTACTTGTTTGAAATAATACGAATTAAATTAAAATGACAAATAAATTAAATACTCAATCAATTCTTGATATACTTGACTGTGACTTATCAGACTTTGAGGGTTCTTCAAGTGACGATGAAGACAATCAAATTCAGGAAGATTTATTGTATCATGGTATGTGAGAAATGTAACAATATATTTTATTTTAAATATTTTGCATTCTAAATAGTTTATGGTAATGATCAAGAGGATAAAGATGAATTAGAAAGTGTAAATGCACATACTGGAATTTATATTGATCAGTTGGATGAATTACTGAACTTCAGTGACAATCAATGTAAAAAGTTATACAATTTTCATAATGCTATTTACCTACACATTTATTTTATATTTATTTTATAATGTTACAGTAAATGAATATTTGTTATTTGATAATTCTGATCAAGTTCAAGCTACAAATCAAAATAATTATGTTCAATCTGAAACATATGAACCGGTAAAAAATTTAAAATGGAAAACAAATGCTACATATATTACACCTAATATTGATTGGTATATACCACCTCTAAATGATATTGACTGTTTGCTACTTCCTTCTGAATATTTTTTTAAATACATAAATAATGAAATGTTTGAACTAATATCTAAATTATATTTGACTGATAAAAAAAGTGATAGTTATTTTATTTTATTTTAATTTATGATTTATTTATAGTAAGCTAATTTGTTATATTGTTTTAAACGAGTTAATTTTGTTATTTTTTAAAATGTATCTAAATTATATTCGACTGATAAAAAAAGTGATAGTTATTTTATATTTTTATTTATTTTATAAGGGTTTTTTATTTATAATTTTATAACCAAGTTATTATTTTATTTATTTTTTTTTTTTGAGTTACTTTTAATTTTGTTATGCTAAAAAGTATGAAAACTGTTTTTTATTTGCCAATTTTATGTATTGAATTAATAAAAAGATTATATGGAAACATAATTTTTTATTTTTTATTTTAACGTTGAATCACAATGTCCCATATATGGGACACTTTCTACTTTCTAAAATAATAACGCTATCATAATTGAAAAGGTACCAAAAATTTTTTAAAAATTCAAATAATATGTGTAAAAAATTTCATAATTTTATAATGAAAAATGTAAAAGTATGACTGAAAGGGTTAAATAAATTAAACAATGTAGGTACCCTTAGCGATTACATTCAATATTTTGATTCCAATTTTCAACGGTAAAGTATGACAAATTACAATTCTTACTCATTGTAGACTACTTTGATGACTACAAAATCCTAAAAAAAAATAATTGTGCAAACAGTGACTGCTAGATAGCGAACGCTGTTGACGCCGAAGGCGTCTCAGTTTTCCACCCGTATGTGTCATCAAAAGTTATAATTATCACACGATTCGTAACCGTGGTATATTGTAATTCTTCATAAAAATGTTTTAATAAATGTTAATAATTTATGTTTTGTTTCAATTAATATTAAATATTAATAATAATTAAGCGAATTACACCCTCAGCGAGGCACACAGTAGTTAGTCTTCTAATATATTGTTACGTGCCACCGGCTAGATTTCAACTTGTGCAGTCGGTGATGAATTTTAATTTAATATAATGTGAGACTTTAACTTTAATACGTTTATTTAAATAATTCAAAGTGTTATAACAATTCATAAAACAGAGTGACGTGAAGTTGCTTGCAGTTCCGTGACTAGAACTCATCTCAGGCACGTATCTGGGACCTCATCTTGGGGGGGGGGGGGTTGATTAATTTTTTTAGGAAGTCCAAATCCTCTATAATACATTTAAGCCGGTGTGCTCTTACATTAAAAATAATTTGCTGTGCCTAATAATAAATTTATTAAACAACTGTAATTTAAATAGTTAATAAATAATCGTTTAATAATTGATAATAATATATAAATAATATGTTATTGTCATAATGAATTTATTACATCTGTCATTATCTACAATAAGAGATCGGCGTGTCTCCTTTTCATTTTAGCAAACCTTTGTATAATTTCTTGAGTGTCAATTTCTATTTCTCTGTGTATATTCAATAATGCTAATCCACATAGCCGATTTTGTCCCATTTTTGAGCACAACCAAGTTTTTAATCTACAGAATATGCAAGCATGTAGCAAACATTCAAATCATACAAGCAGATTAGCGTGCACAAGCGGATGCAATTATAATAGAAAACAAGCAAATTTAAAAACTACCTTCTTAATGTTGAAAATGATCTTTCAACTGAAGCAACGCTAATGGGCAAACATGCAATTATTAAAAGTAGCCTCTTAATATTGGGATATATAACTTCACAGCAAATGTCAGCGGATGTAATAGCATCTAAACTTTTAATATCATATTTCCCTAAAACAAAAAATACATTATTTTATTGGTAATACATATATTGTTGAATGAAACTATAGTAAGTTGGTAAACATTTTATTCACCTTCATTTTTTTCCCTTTTCCACTTTGATTTCCAGAGAGATAGCTCTGACTTGAGTTCTAGTTCACTCATATTACAATCTTGAAAAAAAAAATATTTAATGAAAGTTTGACTAACTCATTTTCATCATCACTATCCGCCTCAATAATATTTCTTGGCATTAATTTTGTTAATTTCAAAACAGCTTGATTTTTTTCATTTAAAAACCTATTTTTGAGATCATCTAATACATTGTCAAGCAAAGGAATGTAAATTGACACTCTGTAATAATCCTCTATAGTACTTGTTTGGTAATTTGATCTTGCAGTTTGACGACATACTATTCGAGGCTATTTATTTCTATATCATGCTTTATCATTTCTTTTTTGCATACTTCAAATATTAAGTTGAATTCCTCAGAGCAATTGGTTCTTTTATTTTCCAAGTTATCAATGACATCATGTATAATTTTTGTAGAATTACTTATATCCGAGTTGACATTTTGTAAAATTTTACTTACACCAACTGTAACACTTAATAATGAGGCAAGTGTAAACAATGATATTATAAATTCGCAAGCACATAAAGCAGTTAATAGTGTTTTAGCTTTTGATGAAGAGTCTTGTTCATGCCATGATGAAATAGAAGTTAAGGCTTCTAAAATACATGTTAATGATGACTGAAAAATTATAATACTGTCATGTCGTTCAATCCATCGGGTTTCACATAGACTTTCCCTTTAGAACTGTAAGTAAAACATAATTTCGTTTGGACGACATATTAAAAAATGAAATGACTTCTTTTATTAGCCCAACACTATTTCAAATAGCATGAACACTTGACGATTTTGATATTGATAAATTTAGGGAATGGTTTGAACAAGGAGAATAAACGGCATGAGGTGCATAAGACTGGACAAATTGAGCTGCACCGCGCAGGGTGGATGTCATTACAGAACAGCCATCTGTAGCAATTCCAACAGAATTTAAGCAATCTATATTTAACTCTTTAAGTATGGATACTACTGTTTTTCCTAAAACTTCACCTGACAATTTTGGTTCTAATATAGTTGAGTTTATATCCACAACTTCATCATCTTCACTATCATTATTTGAGGAAAAAGCATGTTTATGACAGTCAATGAATGCTATAAAATTCTCTTTTATAATACCCTTATAGATGTACCTTAAAATGAGACTCATCTGTGAAGTATGACTGATGTCTGTGGTCTCATCAAATATGATGCTAAAGTATTTATTTTCTTTAACTTCGTCAATAATTTTATTCATAATAAAATGTTTACAGCATGTAATTAAATCATTTTGAATTATTGGGCTAATATAAGTTGCTCTTGCGTTTAATGATTTTAAATGGTCTTCAAGCACTTTATCCCCATACAATACTCTATACTTTAACAGAAAATTACCTTGATTAGTAATTATAGACTTTGGGATTGTAAGCGTACTATCTTCATTGTTGAAAAGTTTTCCAGAATCAAAATTTCCTCTCAGGGGGATATTTTGTCGACCAAGAAAAATTATGCTCTCTACAATTGGTTTCATTCTCTCTCGATTTTCCAAAACAGTTTTTTTTTCTATGAGTGAGTGCTATATTGATAACTTCTTTTTGAGGATTTTTGTGATTGCGTAAAAAATAATCTGCGGTGGTAACTGCGTTTATGTGATATTTATGGCTGTTATGAACTACAAAATCACCTGATAGCCCTAAGATTTTTGAATATTTGTTTAATGGTGTAGCTACAAATTTTTGTAGTACTGTACTGTTGCATTTTCCTCCTTTATCAGCGAAAAGAACACAATATTTGCAAAATAACCCTCTTTTTTTATTAGAATACATTAGCCAACTATATTTTTCAAAATATGATCTGTTTAGATACCTCTTTCCTTCTTTATTATTCTTTTTATGTAAACTGAATGGGTATACAAAATCTTTCCCAAGCAAGTTGGACAGCTCTAATAGTTTAGCTTTGTTATAATCTGATATAAATGCATTAGTTTCCTTTAAATAATCACCAATATCTTCACTAAATTCAGTGCTATTGCCTTCTACAGGATGTTGGACGTGAGCATTATCAATCACTACACAATTTGCATTTATCTATATTTTGAATGTAGTTATTTAAAAAATATTGTTACCATCTAAAGGTTTCTCCTGTGATGTACAACTTTATATTTTAGTTGAATGTATTAGTACTGTATTAGTTGAATTTAAATCTGACGGTAAAAGAGCATTTGAATTTACACTATAATGTGGCTCATGGTCATTATCAATTTTTGATCGTTTTTCTGAAGAAATAAATTATAATTAGGTATATATTTATTATAATTATTAATTATCCATTAGACATTAGTTTAATTAAGTAAATAATATTGTTCTTACCTTCTGTCCTTTCTGAATGAGTTTTATTCTGTAACCATTGTGTTAGCATAGTTTTTTGTCCACTCAACTTGCGTTTGCTCATTATAAGATAATAAAAATATTAAAATTATGACATAATTATTGACAAACAATGATATAACTGCTATAATATTTGTCAAATGTCAATTGTTATGTCAAGAACTCAATTCTAATAATTACTTCAGAAATTTTTTTCGAAAAACGTTTATCTTTTCGTCAAAAAATGTGATTGATAATATTTTAACCCGTAACTAGTCACCTGAAAATAGTTACACAGACAATCACGTCGGGTCATATTGACCCGTAGTTTGAATTTCTTTTTATTTCTTATTTGATGATGATCTTTACGAATTTCAGACTAATTTATTAATAAAAAACAACTTTATATTAAAAATCCTTTACTTCAATTATGGTATATTGAAAAAAAATAATAATTGAAACAATATTTATTCATAAAAATAATCGTTATAATATAATGAAATAACATAAAAAAAAAAAATGATTTCTGTTTTTTCGATCTCCTTTAAATCAAGTATAAATGTAAAGTTATAATAAAAATAAAATTTTTTTGTAAAATTTAAAGATTTTCTTCACATTGCAAACAAACAGTAGCCGAATGTATTTTACAAATATTTTGTTTACATACCTTACAAATACCACTGTACTTATTGTCTTTTGTGCTCGGACAAATATAACACCTCTTACGTTTTTTAGAATCCCTTGTATTGTCGACTTCATCTGTTACTTTAACCTGTTCTTTATTAATTCCTTGATTACCCAAATATATCCATATTTTTTGTCGAAGACTGCGTAGAATGTGAAGATTATTTCCTCTTCGAATTATATGATCAAGTGTAAGACTTTTGGATAGATTTTTCAAAAATATTCTTCTTTTAATTTTTTCTTTCGTGTTACTTTTGAAAATAATATATGAATTTAGAGCAGAAACGTTAATAAAATGATTAAATATAGCCAATGGCCACCTTTTGGTTCTTCGACCAACATTGTAATTGCTGCAAAGCTGATCACATGTATCTACCCCACCTTTAGTTGAGTTGTAGAAAGTTATGATTTCTGGTTTTTTTTTGCACCAGTGTCTTCATCAATTAAATCATCATTATGCATGGTGGAAATTAATATGACAGACCTTGATTTTGCAGGTACATATGAAACCATTGATATTTCCTTAGTAAATCCGAAAATACTAGAATAAAGCTCTTTTTTCCTATTAGGAAGAAATTCTGGTGGAATTTCCCTTTTGTTTTTGCGCAACGTCCCAGTTAGTGTAATTTTATTCTCTAATAACCATTTCGCTAGAGGTATACTTGTGTACCAGTTATCGGTGGTGAGATTTCTTCCACTACCTTTTATTGGATTGACAAGACGTTGAACAATATCAAAAGGTGTGTTAATTTTTTTGAAAGAACCATCGGGCTGAGTTCCAGCATAAACTTCGAATTTCAACAGATAAAAGGTCCTACTATCTACCAACGCAAATACTTTTATTCCGTACCTTTTGGGCTTGTTTGGTAAGTACTGCCGAAAAGGGCACCTACCCCTAAATGGAATTAATTGTTCGTCTATTGTTGTGTATTCGGCTGGTGTATACGCAAGCTCAAATTTTTTCTCAAATAAATCGATTATTACGCGAATAGCTGCAAGTTTGTCAGTTTTTTTTCTTTCATCTCTGCTGTTTATGTCGTCAAATCGAATGCAACGATATAAAAATAAAAAACGTCTATATGACATTACTAATGAAAAAATAGAAGGTCCATCTTCATCCCATAACTCTTCAATATTCAAATGGGCAGCTCTATAAACACCAGACATCAACAATAAACCAATAAAAGCAGTCAATTCTATAGTATCCGTATCTTGGGCATCCATAACTCTCTTGTAATTTGTTCGTATTTTCAATATATATATATATTTGTATTTTGTACTAAAATATCCATTAATTCCTCATCAAAAAACAATTTTAATGCGTCAAGTGGTGTTTTAGCATTTTTAGCCACACCTCGAACTCCAGGTAAATGAGTTATTAAATTATGTTGCCTAGTCCGACTACTTACTTTTATTGGTTTTTTATTCCATTTGATATTTTTATCTTTACTAAAATAAAAACTGTTTGATTCACTTAGATCGTTCACTTCATCATCATCTGAAGACACGCCTAAATCCGATTCAGTATCATGCTCACTTTCCTCAACATAATCTTAATCATTATCAGATTCATCATCAGACAATGGCTCTTCTTCTTCTTGTCTTAGGAATTCTACTTCTAACTCACTATCCGTGAAAAACTTAGCCATAATCTAAAATTCTAAAAAACAAATATTATTTAGTATTTATATAACTATACCGTATTATAATTAAACATTTATATACACATATACATGCATTTATAATAATAATAATAATAATAATAAAATTATTAAGTACTTACAATAAAATAATGAAATGAATATAAATTTAGTAACGTAAATAAACGTCTCGCAGTGATGCGTCACACGTCAAATATCGGCGATACACTAATAGTCGTGTCGGGTCACTCGTCTTATATCTGAAGTGCACGAACGGTCGTCTCGGGTCAAATTAATGACTTAACTGATATAAAAATCAATATATGGTAAATTTAACATTTCACATGATAGATTAAGAAAGAAAAATAGATTACGGGAGATTCTGTTGATTCCAAGTAAATTGAATCTAAAAATAGCATTTATCATTAGAGACGTCGGGTCTTGATGACCCGACGTGACTAATTACGGGTTAACCGTGATAAGAATATACAGAAGAATATTCTTATCTATCGACTATCTCAGTGTAAATCATTATCACGATTTTACTGATACTATCTTAATAATTATTCTTAAATCGTAAATTGACGCGGTGCGCGAGGTGTCGAATAAACACTACACACACTCGTCGAGGTATAACAACGGCGGCACAAATATAATAATAATAATAATAATAATAGGCACCACAAAAAAAAACAATGCGTTCAGTATAGCGATTTAAATATGTATTGTTATTCGTTGAATATATAAGATCACATATACGACGGTAACAAAAATAGTGATATCAACGTACGAAACGGATGGTGTTCTTTCCGCGGTGTCGGAAAAACAGAACGATTCAAATGCCGTACCGGACGGACGTCGTCGCGACCGCTCTCGTCTCCTTTCCAGTGATGGATGGGAGACGGGGTGTCATGACGATGTTGCGTACCGCGGTCTGGTGGTTGACGAGTGATATTAAGACGCGGTCGGCGACAACCGTTTCGATAACGGTTGCCGCACGGGTCCGCGTCAAAATTAGTTAATTTATTATAAAAATTTATTTAAAAAAATAGTAGATGATACTAAGAATTAAGACGGACTGTATAAGGACTTATGGGGGAGGGGGTGATCGCCCCTATCACCCTCCCCTCAAATACATGCCTGACTCATCTGATTTGTGGTTGATTCGGACGCTCTTTCATATTGCTCGATTAACGTCATTGGAAAGCTGCACCCGGTTGTTTGGTGATTTCCAGGAATCGGTGTGTGCCGCACCTGGTTATCTGGTTAATTCCTTTTTATGATACTGTTATGGGCCTCCATGCATACTATAATATCTGATTATCAGTATATTTAAAATACACATTACGTAACTTGTAATAATCTAATAATGTAATAATATTATATCTAAATATAAATTGGAGATGTAACTAGGAATACTGAGAATGTCCTATTAAGGCGATTCGGCATTATCATATACTAATAAGGCGATTCGGCACTATCATGTATTAATTTGGCAATTCAGCACCAAACAGCAAGGGCAACAGTCCACGAGACCATAAAAGGTCATAAGCCCATTCCTGGAAATCACCAAACAACCGGGTGCAGCTTTCCAATGACGTCAATTGAGCCATATAAAAGAGGGTCCGAATCAACCACAAATCAGATGAGTTCTAGTCACGGAACTGCAAGCAACTTCACGTCACTCTGTTTTATGAATTGTTATAACACTTTGAATTATTTAAATAAACGTATTGTAAAAGTTAAAGTCTCACATTTTATTAAATTAAAATTCATCATCGACTGCACAAGTTGAAATCTAGCCGGTGGCACGTAACGATTGGCGCTGCGGACAGGGTTCTTTAAAAAGAAAAATATTTATATTGTTTTTTATTTAATAAAAAATTATATAATATTTTACGGAGGCAGTTCAATTCAATTCGAATCACCGAGAGAAGAAACTGATCACTTTTTCTCCAATTTCGAAGGAAGAACATACACTCCATTGTGCAAAATTTCAATTTCAAACAGTCAGAAGATGTCTTTTGGATCGTCCAACTCCGCCTTGTTGTAAGAATTATTATGTTATATTATATTATTGAAGTTATATTGGGAATTATTATTGAAGTTTATATTGGGAATTATTATTGAAGTTTATATTGTGAATTATTATTGAATTATTATTGGGATTACTGTTGAATTATTATTGAGAATTATTATTGTGAATTATTGAGAATTATTGTGGATATATATTAAGAATTTTATTGTGAGCATTATTGAGATTATTATTGAATTATTATTGAGAAAATTATTGAAGTTATTATAGATGTATATTATTGAAGTTATTATTGAGAATTATTTATGAGTAACCGTGACACATTAGGCTCATCTCCATTGGAAGTAGCTAATCCAGTGAATAAAATTGAAGAAAGTTATAGTGACAAAGAATTAAATAAAACGTTTAGAGAAAGTATCCCAGAAAAAGAAAAAAGTGATTTAGAAAAAGAAAAAATACGTATAGGAACAAGAAGTCAGGTAGACATTGAGCATAAAGAATTAAAATTTGAAAGAAAACCAAAAATGAGTAACACTAACGTAGTAATCAGGTTAGAAGAAGCAGTAAAATTAATACCAAAATGTACAGGAGAAGATGACATATATCAATTTACAAATGCATGTGATTTAGCGATAGAGTCAGTAGAGGAGAAAAATGTACCGATTCTAATAAAATATATAACAACTAGATTAAGTGGTAAGGCATTAGAAGCCATAAAATATAATGATACTAGCAAATGGATATATATAAAAAAATATTTAACTGATACATTTGAGGTACAACATTCAATTTCATCTTTGCAATTAGAATTAAATTCGCTAAAATGAGATTTAATGAAGATGTAAATACATATAGTGATCGGGTAGAAAAATTATATTATAAATTAAGTGATATGAATACATTAAATAAAAATAAAGACGATGCTAGGGTAATTCATGAGGCACTTAAAGATCAAACATTAGCAATTTATATGAAAGGATTAAAAGAACCAATACGTACTATAGTAAAATCGCGTAATCCAAAAACTTTAGAACAAGCTAAACAAATCGCGAGATCCGAAGAATTAGAAATTAATTCCGATAAAGAAGCTCTTAATAACATAAATAGAAATAAACATTTTAATAATCAAAATAATTATGACAGATCTTACAAACAAAATTTTAATCCATCGCGTAATAAAAACAGAAATTTTAATCGTAATAATTATAATTCGCGACCAACTTATAATAATCAAAATAACAAACCACCGATAAAATGTTATAATTGTAATGGTAATCATTTTGCAAGTCAATGTAGGAATAATTCACAGAATTACGGAAATAATAATCGACCGCCTAATCAGAATAATTTTACGAGACCTTCAACTAATTATAATGTAAGATTTATCGCATGCGAATATTGTAATAAAAACGGACATAACATTAACGAATGTTATAAAAAACGTTATAATGATCGAAATAATCGAAACAACGAGAATAATAATAATTTGGGAAACGCGCAAGTATCGGATATGGTCAGCGGTACACGTTCGATAAATCAAATAACTACCGCCGATGTTTTCACATCACAACAGGATTAAAAGAAAATCATATAAAATGTAAATCAGATTTCAGTAAAACTAAAAATTTAGAATTATTAATAGATACCGGTAGCGAAATAAATGTAATAAAAATTAACAAATTAATAGGAGAAATAATGGTAAACGAAAATAACAAAATTAAAATAAGAGGAATAAATGATAAATTAACAGAAACTATTGGAACAATTAATATAACAATTGAAATAAATAATAAAAAAATAAATGTAGAATTTAACCTTGTCAAAAACGATTTTCCAATTTTAAAAGACGGTATATTAGGACAACCTTTCTTAACTAAAAATAAAGTCGTAATCGATATAAGTAATAATTTAATTGTAATTAATAACGAAAATAAAAATAAAATGTTAAATGACGATAAAGAATATTTTTCATTAAATCCGAGAACTGAGACTATTGTAGAATTACCGATAGCCGAACCTAAGGTCGAAGATCAAAACATAATTATACATAAACAAGAAATAATTAAAGACGTATTTTGTAGCAATGTGTAAGGAAAAGTAAAAAACGGTAAAATAATAGTTAGCATATTAAATATATCGGAATGCACGCAAAAGATAAGATTAAATGATTTCAATAAAATATTATATGACGAATCTTCAGATTATAATTTATTCAAAATAGATACGATAAATAAAAATGATCCGTTAACACGAATAGAACGAATAAAAAATTTAATTAGGAGCGAACATATGAATAACGAAGAAAAACAATCTATATTTGAATTATGTGAACAATATTCTGACGTATTTCATTTAGAGGGGGATAAATTAACTTTTACTAACGCCGCTAAACATGAAATAAAATTAAAAGAAAATCAACCGCCTATATATAAACGACCGTATAGATTATCTCATTCACAACAAGAGGAAATAACTTCACAAATTCGTAAAATGGAAAATGATGATATTATAGAACAATCTACGAGTCCTTGGAATGCACCATTATTATTAGTAGCTAAAAAACCAGATGCTAGTGGGAAACAGAAATTTAGAATTGTTGTAGATTTTAGAGCATTAAATGAAGTAACATTAAATGAATTTCATCCACTTCCGAACATAACCGAAATATTAGATCAACTAGGGCAATGTCAATTATTTAGTGTTGTCGATTTGGCATCAGGATTTTATCAAATACCATTAGAAAAATCATCACGTGAATTAACGGCCTTCTCTACTAATCAAGGTCATTGGCATTTTAAACGTATGGCAATGGGTATGAGAACTTCACCCGCGACTTTTCGAAGACTAATGAACAACGTATTAGCAGGCATAATAGGAATAAAATGTTTAGTATATTTAGATGATATAATTGTTACGGTAAAAATTTACGCGATCATAATAATAAATTAAAAGAAGTATTCGAAAGATTAAAAGAACATAACTTAAAAATACAACCGGATAAATGCGAATTTTTAACACGCGAATGCGTATATTTAGGACATGTAATATCTGAACATGGAATAAAACCAGACGAAAAGAAAGTAAAAGCTGTTCTAAATTTTACAAAACCAACTAACGTAAAACAGATAAAATCATTTTTAGGATTATCGGGTTATTATAGAAAATTTATCGAATCATATAGTGCTAAGGCAAAACCAATTACAAATCTTTTGAAAAAAGATGTTAAATTCGAATGGACAGAAGAATGTCAAAAATCTTTTGATTCATTAAAACAAGCATTATGTTCTGAACCAATTTTAAAATATCCAGATTTTACAAAACCATTTATTTTAACAACTGATGCAAGTAATAAAGCATTAGGGGCAATATTATCGCAAGGGGAAATAGGAAAAGATTTACCTATAGCTTATGCTTCACGAACTTTGAATAAAAGTGAAAACAATTATAGTACAACAGAGTTAGAATGCTTAGCCATTATTTTCGGTGTAAAACAATTTAGACCATATTTATACGGTAGAAAATTCATAATATTAAGTGATCATAGACCACTGACGTGGTTATTTAATTTGAAAAATCCGTTATCAAAATTAGCCCGATGGCGCATACAATTAGAGGAATATGATTATGAGATTAGATATAAACCGGGAGTACAAAATTCAAATGTAGACGCTTTGAGTAGAATGTATAATATAACTGAGATAAGAAATGATACTTATTCTAATTTTCTTGAAAAAATGGAAACACAATTAATTTCGAATAAAAATGTAAAAGAAACAGTAGGAAATTTATTAGACGTACCCATTGAATATCATTTAGTATCGGAATCCGCTAAACAATATAATTTCACGGAAGGAATAAATAAAATATTAAAACATAGATTTGGAAATAATCAAATACTACCACCGAGTAAAGTAATAGGTGATATAAAATATTATAAAGTAGACAATCGATATATAATGTTTTTAATAACTAAAAATAAAGATAAACAATTATCAACGTATGAAAATATGTACGTAACGTTAATGAACTTGAAACAATTTTGCGAAGAAAATAATATCAATAAATTAGCAATGAATAAACTAGGTCATTCAGATAACCTAGAATGGGAAAAAATTAGGTCAATAATACGATATATATTTAGGAAAACTGATGTAGAAATATTAATATGTTGTTATGGGCCTCCATACATCATATAACATATTATGACCACATGTATATTTAGAATACTGAGAATAATGATATAAACTTTATATTAATCATAATTATGTGCCTGTCACACCTAAAAATAAGTATTGTAAATTAATAAAGTATATTAGAACTATAAAAGTAGATTCAGCAATAAACCGTGTGCAGAATTTCCACGAATAAGGTATCATCATATAAAGTCATATACCTATTCCTGGAAATTATCAAATTAGCAAGGGCAACGAGTCCACAGTATCATAAAAAGTAATTAATCAGATAACCAGGTGCGGCATTTCTACAAAGCCAGCATCGTGTAAGGTCACACACCGATTCCTGGAAATCACCAAACAACCGGGTGCAGCTTTCCAATGACGTCAATCGAGCCATATAAAAGAGGGTCCGAATCAACCACAAATCAGATGAGTTCTAGTCACGGAACTGCAAGCAACTTCACGTCACTCTGTTTTATGAATTGTTATAACACTTTGAATTATTTAAATAAACGTATTGTAAAAGTTAAAGTCTCACATTTTATTAAATTAAAATTCATCATCGACTGCACAAGTTGAAATCTAGCCGGTGGCACGTAACAATGTACTGAGATAGAATATACTGAAGAAGAGAAGTTAGACATTTTAAAACAATTTCATGACTCAAGATTGGGAGGACATTTAGGAATAAATAAAACTATTAAAAAGGTACAAAAACAATTTAAATGGAAAGGTATGAAAACAGATATAAAAACGTATATAAAAAATTGTACATCGTGTCAGAAAAATAAAATTAATAATAAAAAGATAAAACAACCCATGGCTATTACATCAACTAGTTCGAAACCATTTGAAAAAATATTTTTGGATATTGTAGGACCACTAACAACCACCTTATCGGGGAATACATATATTTTAACAATGCAGGACGATTTAACTAAATATTCATTAGGAGTCCCTATACCAGATCATCAAGCTAATACTGTGGCAGAGGCTTTCGTAGTACATTTCGTATGTATACACGGAATACCTGAAACAATATTAACAGATCAAGGTACCGAGTTTCTTAGTAAAACTTTTAGTGAATTATGTAAATTGTTAAAAATAAATAAAGTAAATACTAGTCCTTTTCATCCGCAAACGAATGGAAGTTTAGAAAGATCACACCGAACTTTAGCCGAATATTTACGACATTATGTAGACAAAAATCTTAGGGATCATTTATTACCATACGCATTTTTTGTATATAACTCAACTGAACATTCATCTACTAATTTTCAACCATATGCATTAGTATACGGTAGGACGTTAGAAATACAAGTTAAATTAAAATCTGAACCAGAACCGAGATATAATTACGATAATTATTTGTATGATTTAAAACAAAATTTACAAGAGTCACATAAAATTGCGAGGGATAAATTAATAAAAAGTAAAATAAAATCTAAAGAAGGGTATGATAAAAATGAAAATGCAATTGAGATACATGTAAAAGATTTAGTGTTATTAAAAGATAATGCAAGTAAAAATAAGTTAAATTCATTATGGACAGGACCATTTGAAGTAATAGAGATATTAGGAGAAGAAAATATAGTAATACAAAGAGGAAGAAGGGGAGTAACAGTACATAAAAATAATGTAAAAAAGTATTATAATGGTAACATATAAATAATTAATAAATAAATAAATAAGAAAAAAAAAAAAAAAATTGAATAAATTTAAGTATTAATTATTGCAGGGAGAAACTGTAACGAAGAAATTCCAAAAAAAAAAAAAAAAATATATATATATATACATAGATAGGATCATTATTATCATGGAAAAAGCGAAGGAATTCATGAGAAAATTGCGAGAGTTTTTAGGAGGTGAAAACCATATAGAATTAGGAATACGAGAATTAGGAAGTATTATTGAACTACCATGTTTTAATGAACGTATAATGGATGCTAATAACTTAATGACAGAACCATATATAATAGCAGGACCCACCTGTAATGAGTTGGGTAGAATTATAGATGAGCTGATTGAAGACGGGCTTTTCTAATAAATATTATATATGTATATAGATGTAAATTGTTATGATGTTAACTTAACTTATTGTAGTTCACAGATAAAATTTGTAGTCATTGATTTTGAATTTGCAATGGTTAATAAGAAGGATATTCTATTAGTATCCGGAGCCATTTGCAACAATCTTAATAAATAAATAAATAAATACACACCTGTTAAACTGGAAGGGAGACCAATCATATTGACCGAAGATGGAAAATTACAGATGTTCAATCGGGGAAACTATCAAACACTACTGAAAAGTTTAAAATATATTTTTAAAAGGAAACCAGATGTTTTGACACCGTTACTTGGGCAATTACACCAAAGTGTGGTAATCCAGGGGGCTCGAAATCTGGGAACACCTTTCTTAAATCATTATATGTTTTCAGATAGAAATAGGAAACCTGTGGTCGTATTCTGGAACGGAGAATATGATAGGAAAATACTAAAAAAATTACGAATAACCAATATAAAAAAAAATATTAAATATAACTACATACAGCGATAATATTTAGTTTAAAATTAATTGATATGACGAATAGTAATAAAGTAATGTTTACTGAAGAAATTGGGTATAGAGAAAAAAATGGGAGAATGCTAAATTTAAGAGAAGCACATGAGATGGTGTGTAAGGAACAGTGTTGGGAAATATCTAAATAAATTTATCTAGATAAGTTATCTAGATAACAATTATTTATCTTTTATCTTATCTAGATAAATTTATTTTCAGTTATCTTTATCTTTATCTAGATAAAATTCTAGTTATCTATGAGTAGCTATCTAGATAGGTAATTTATTTAAATAGCCTGAAAAAAAAGGAAATTTAAAATATATTATTTTATTTTTATTTTTATTTTGATTAATCGAAAAGATTACTGAGAAAAACTCGTGTGGAGGCCCAGGAAAGGATATTATTTGTACTGTCATGAAAGTGAAGTAATCATACGCAACAAAATTATAGTGTAGGCACGATATATAATAATATGTATATGTTAATAAAGTAATTAGGACTATCACAATAGGATTTCCAACGGGCATGTATTAAGAACAACTAATAATAGCATAAACGAAAACATCTATCCCGATTCCCTGCTACCCGCCACCATATGATGATATCATTAGCTGATACCCGTTTCATAGAAATGTGTACAAATTATGAAACAAATAATTATTGTTTTGAATTTTTGAATTTGAACCGACGAAAATAAACATTCATGGATATTGGGCTCACAAGACACAAGTATAATAGTATATTATATTATATAATAATTGTAATTTATAACAATTTAATATTTATAAAACTATATTAGAATTCCCGGTATTTATAAGTCGCCGTTTTCAGTTATCGCATTACTGATTTGTACGACCCCTGTCTTCTGCAGTAAGCGCAATAATCAGTATTCAGTATTTGTATATTTTGTGACTGTGTTATTGACGTTATTATTTATTAACCATATTTGTCAGTTTGTATCTTGTGGTTTGTGACCTGTGTCGACGTCGTTTAATTTGTTTGTAGAATTGCACACGGTTAAGATTTTTATTTATATTTTGTTCATTCAATTATTTTAACTATGAAACGGTTTGTCCAAGTTCTGAATGCTGGCACGTCCAAAATATTAAAAAAGGATGATTCAAGTACTCAAACATCTGAATCAACCAATCAACTGATAAATACTTCTAAATTGAAGTATTTATTTGATGAATTTTTTAAAATTATTTCCTTAGATGGAAATAAATTATCTGCATTGTGTCAAAATTGCTCAAAAGTTGTAGGTAGGAGTATTAATTCAAGTGGTAATTTCCTTAGTCATTATAAGGTATGTATAATTTTAGGACCAGCTATTTATTTTTAAATAGAAATTACAAGTCACATTTACTTCAATATTAATATTTTGTACCTGTTTTAGTATAAACATGCTTCAATAATGTCTAACGTTGAAGAATCAAGGAAAAATAATCTTACAGATAAAGATTAATACACCAATACCAAGCAAATTAAATTATTGAATAATCATTCAAAAGCATCTTCAAAGCAAAAGGTAATTATATAGTATTAGTTAAGTTAGTAGTTACCTACCTAAAACCAAGGCTGGGCAAGTTAATGTTTTTTTTAAACTCAGTTAAAGTAAGTTAACTAAAAGTTTAATAAAAGTTAATTTAAAATTATCTATTAATTCAATTAAGTTCAAAGTTAATCATTTTATTAACTTTTTAACTCAAGTTAAGTTAGGTAATACATCAAAAAATCTATATATTCAATTAGGTACCTAATAAAGTTGTTAGTTTTCTAAGTTCAAATAATTATTTTTATTCCAAATGTAATAAAAAGGAAAGTTAAATTACTCTTTTATTTGAATCAGATAACTCAACTATTATTAATATCAACAACATACGAAATAAGTATTTACAGACCACATTGGATTGTTATTAATATAAATTATAATATATACCTAATAAAGATATTAAATATTTTTACCTTACTTATCATAATTGAAAAATAATTGATCTAATAACAATAATATCATATATTTTTAGGGAGAACAATAAAAATAACTAATAAGTATTATAAAAACAAAACACTAAAAACTGAATAATTATATAATCATTAACAAATAAATATAAGCAATTTAAACATATAATTACAAATTGTATAATTAAATATGTTAACATATACTAAATGTACCAAAATGTGAAAAAAATAACAATACCTGTATAAAAAAGGATATCAACTAGATAATTTATTATTTTGATAGCAATATATTTTTTAAACTGAACAAGTAACATAATATTATAATGATTATAATTACATTTTTAAATAACAAACCAACACCTAGGTATATTTTCAGAAAAAATAATAAATAAAACTTGTGTACTCAATAAATAATACAAATAAACTTTGGAGGTATAGATACTTCAGATACTTGTATAAATAATAACAATGAAATTAATCATCCAGAAACTTATTACATTTTATTAAAAGACACATCTCAAAATGTTTATCTCACATTGACCCTATTCTTTTATCATATGGCTGCCCCCCAGCACTAAATAGGCCCTCAACATGTGCTTATGATGAAATTGCTGTATTGTATAATATATGCTTCTTTTAATGGTAATGGAAAATCTGAGGGGTGTGTTAAATTTGAATTTGATAAATAGTTCAATACCATAGTTTTCACTAAATATTTAATTTTCTTTAAAGCTCAGAAAATTATCTTCCAAATCACCATCTTCAAATTGCTTATGTTCAGTAAATGTAGAAATTGTATTAGTTTCTTGAGAACTTGAAATACTTGCAGGGCTATTATCAGATATACTTTCTATGAGAGCCCGTTTTATTTCATCTCTATTTTTTTGTGCTGTTTAATTTAGTTTAAATTTAGGAATTAAGGTAGCAGCTATTTGAATTGATTTGGATGTCATATAATTATGAAATCTGTATATTGTATAAATATATAAAAAAATTGTTATTAGGTGGTATTTCTTATCAAACACAAAGGGTAAATGTTTAACATTTTAATATTTGGTGTTCCTTAACTATATTTTTTTAAGCGTTTAAGTAAAAAAAATAACAATATATACCCTCTTAGAAAACTCTTTTCTCTAGCTTATTAACTAATTACTGTAGTACTGTCCCAAGAATGGCTTCCCATCACAGAACTAAACTTTTAACTCTAAAGTTCTCATTTCTCGGACCACCCAACAGTGCATACTCATTTAATTATATGTTCAATATATAAGAAGGTAGGTACTAATATTATAAATATAATTTAGAAACTGAATTTGTATACAATGTTATACTAATAATATAAGTTTATTATAGAAGGGCTATCTCCCAAAAAAATGTGAGGTTGGTAGATTCCATACTATTCTCATATTATTTTATAGTTAGGTAGTACACAAAAAAATGTTGCTAGAACATAGCATTTTGGTCAATTAAAGTACCTACCTAATTAGTCCATGAGTAATATGCTATATACAATAATACTTGTATCATACAAGGTACTGAATACTTATCATTAGGTATATTATATTTTAATATTGTGTACCCATTAAATTATATTAATGTTTAACTAAATAATATAATATTTTTATTTTTTAATTATCTTGATTTACAATGTACAATTTTTATTAACAGGTTAATGATTTGGTTTTTGAGTATATTATAAGTGAGATGCGTCCACTTGTAACTTGCGAAAAACCAAGTTTTCGCAAATTGATACTGGGACTAACACAATCAAATGACGAAACAATTTTGCCTAATAGAAAACAAATGTTAAAACAGTTGAAATCAAATTACAATGCTTATGTATTAATGCTAACTGATTTAATTGATAAACAAAATTATATATGTACAACAGCTGATATTTGGAGTGGGAATAATAAAAGTTACATGGGTATGTATGATATATTTATTTAAGTTTTGCAATATGTAGTCAAACCTTTATTTTTACAAACTCGAATTTTCCTTGAAAAAATATGTAATTTATATATTTATACTGTAATTTGATTAGTACCTATATCTAATAAATTATTAATTTATTATACCTACTATAATTTTTAAATAATTATAATTTACGATCAGTTATTTTTCATGAAATTCTGTGCTATCGCTTATCTGTCAGTTTTCAACTATAAAATTTTAAATTAAAATTTACACTTATTAATTTAGATAGAAATAAAGAGTTTTAATTAATGTTGTAACTTTTAGGGATGACTTGTCATTTGATTGATTCTGAGACATATCAACGTAAATCATATGCCTTAGGCTGCAAACGAATCAAAGGAATCCACAACTACTTAAATATAGCTGAAGTCATGACAGAAATAACACAAACTTACAGAATCCATTATTCAAAAATTACTCATACAGTGACTGACAATGCCAGTAACTTTGGAAAGTGTTTTAGAACATTTTCATTAGGCTCATCAGTTCAATCAACTTCAGATGTAGGAGACTTAAATGAAAATAGTTCAGATTCTGATAATTCTGATTTAGAAATGTATATTATGGAAAAAATAGATGTAGGGAAGCTTTTTATTAATTTGAAGCAAGAGCAACTTAATTTACTTGATACAGATCATTCTTTTTATTTTCCACAGCATTTAAAGTGTTGTGCACACACACTAAATTTGATTGCAACCACAGACATTGCTAAAATCATAGATACTAACTATTTACATCTTTCTGAATCAACATTTAAAAAACTCTATAGTTTTTGGAATTTAATCAGTAGAAGTACTGTTGCTTCAGATAAAGTAATTGAAATATGTGGTTGTAAATTTCCGGTACCAGTTATAACGCGCTGGAATTATTTGTATGATGCATCACTGAAAATCTTAAAACACAAATCTCAAATTATAAAGTTATTTGATGATTTACATTTGACTAAATTAAAATTAAATGAATGGTCGTTTTTAGAAGAACATTGCAAAACCATGGAACCCTTAGCTGTATCGTTGGACAAATTACAAGGGGAAAATAGGAGTTTTTTGGGCTATGTAGCACCAACTATTTTAGTACTAAGGAGATTACTAATAGCATTAACAAATCAGAGATATTGTAAGCCCTTAAGTCATGTAATTATAAAAGCCATAGAAACTAGATTTAGTTATTTATTTGATTTAAGTAGTCCGGAAAGTAAAAATTTCATTATTTCATCCATAAGTCATCCGAAATTTAAACTTAGTTGGGTACCAGTTAGGTTTATGAATGATTGTAAAACACTATTTTTAAACGAGTGCAGTGTGGTAGCTGCCACTTCTGAATATTTAATGAAGTCGGTTGTTAAAGAAATAGATTCTGATAATAGTGACAATGAATTTTATAGTAATATCTGTTTAGAAAAGAAAATTGGTAATACGACTGCTTCAGAAACAAAAACAATAAATTATGCAAATCTACAGGCTATATCTTTCTTAAGTTCAAAAAAAAAAGACTTAGACGTTTTAAACGAATTTCCTATAATTAAAGAAGTATTCTTAAAATATAATACCACAATTCCGTCCTCAGCACCAGTCGAGAGATTGTTTAGCAAGGCAATTCAAGTCCTAACACCTAGGCGTAACCGATTAGGTGATAAAGTATTTGATATGATATTATGTTGTAGATCAAATATGGTTTGAAATTTGAATTATGTATCATCTTAACAGGATTTATTTTTATTTTTTTCGAAAATTGTAAGTTTTTTTAGTTTTATTCAGTAAGAGAATTAATTGTCATCTTATGAAATTTATTTAAAAAAAATAGTTTTTTGTATTTTATGTTTATTTTTAAAATGTTTTAAATTTGTTAAAAAATGCAGAAATGTATTATTATTTAAATTTTAAGTCAGAGAATGATTTGTCATCTTTTATGAAGTTTATTTAAAAAAAGTACATGTATTTTCAAATGTTTAAATTATGTATTTTTTTTTTTTTTACCTTATACCTGTAGGATGTAGATCCTGAATATTTTCAAAATTAAACATGAAATTATCTCAAATTTATCTAGATAAAAATGTAATAATTTTTATCTTTATCTAGATAAAATTTATTTTAATTATCTTTATCTGTATCTAGATAAAAATGTATATAATCATCTTTATCTTTATCTAGATAAATTATTAGTTATCTATTCCCAACACTGGTAAGGAAGAGCACAATTTAACATATTATCATGATCCTGTAACTGACGTAGAATTAACAAGGTGTATATTTAACATAATAGTGGGTAAAATTAAACCGATTAGATTATATAGAATGTGTAGGATAAATAAGTATGATTAAAAAAAAAAAAAAAAAAAAAAAAAAAAAAAGGAATTATTAATATAAATAACTAGTATAGCAAGTAATTATAAAGTTTTAGATTACTGTTGTGCGTTGCAATTTCATATGGGGAAGATAAAACGTTTATAAATCAGTCAGAATACTTTGAAATCCATAATTTTGATGCAGACAAGCCAGGCTACTATTTTGAAAGTTATGGACCAACAAGAATAATAGGGGGAGATTATACACTAATGACTTATTTATCACTTACGGAGTATAATGATAAGTACGTACAATTGGAAAACAGTATACAAGAATTAAATGGAATTTGTAAAAATAACACAAAAAATATGCTAATCTGTAGTAAATTCTAAAATATTTTAACTGGAGTGTTTACTGAAATATCTATACAAAGGGAAAATATACTTTTATCATTGGGGAAAAATAAAGAGGAATCGCGAAGAGAAAAACGAGGTATTATAAATTTAGTAGGTACTGCTTTACATGTACTATTTGGAGTATGTGATGACGAGTGCGCGAGACAAGTTAACGAAGCATTAAATGAACAACAGAAAAACAGTGGCAATGTATTACATATAATGAAAAAACAGACTACTCTAATAAAAACTGCAATTCAACAAGCAAATACAAGTATTGGAGAAACACAAAAATTACAAAATGAATTAAAAGAAAAACAACAGGAATTGATAGAACGAATGAATGTTATGTCAGACAAAACAAATGACGTACTGGACATATTAACATTCAATGGAGTACAAAATTTACATTTGGCATTAGTCAACCAATATGCATACGAAACATTAACACTTAACCAAATAATAATTGCAGCCAGAACAGGAGTAATACATACAAATTTATTGACACCAAATGCTTTATCAGAAACCTTAACAGATATAGCACATCGATTAAGAACAAAAATGCATTTACCAATGGGAACAACCCCAAACGAACTATACGAATTGAGGAAGATTGTTAGGATAACTACTAAATATACTCAAGACAAATTATTGTTTGTGATAAAAATACCATTAGTTACAGAAACTGAATTGACAATGTATAATGCGATACTAGTACCTATAATGAAAAATATAACATATATTTTAAAACCGGAACAACCATATATTGCCATCACTAAAGATAGAAGACAGTTTACAACATTTACGGAAGAACAAATGAGGACATGTACTGAAACAAATATTTTCAGATTGTGTAACATATATCAACCACTAAGGGATAACAAGGCAACCAAACAATGCGAAATCGAATTATTCCACAAACCAGATAAAATACCAGATGAATGTGAACCACATGTAATGAAATTAACAAAAAATATTTATCACAAATTACGATTCAGAAATGAGTGGATATTCGCAACTACAAACGACACACTTACAATCAATTGCGCAAATCTCGAAGAAGCACCCATAATAAGAATAAAGGGTACGGGAATAATAAAAATCAACGACACATCATGTGAAATTTCAGCAGAACAAGTAATATTAACTGCTACACAAGAAATAACAAATAAAAAATATGTAGACTTTGTACCAGTTACTAATATGAGTGGGTTAATAACTAGATTTCCTAAACAAATGCACTTGGCACAACTAAATTACATAAATGACACAACTGGTATGAGATTAAATCACTTAACGGAGTTAGCACATTCTGTAAATAATGTGGAGGAATTAATAGAGATAGAGGAACAAAGACAAAAAGATCAAACACACAAAGAAATACATTCAAACTTAATATACATAACTTTAATATTGGGAGTATTATCAATAATCTTAATAATAACCATGTACGTTATCATAAAATACAAGATACAATGCAATAAAAATGAACGTAATTTTGAGGAACCGAAGGTATATAAGTTGTCTAAAAGAGATTTAGAGAATTATGAATTAGGAACAATAGAAGAGAGAGAGGAATTAGAAGTAAGAAAAGAGGAGATATATCCACATTTAACTCATAGTCACATGATGAGATAATTAAACAATATTAATTAGAAAATATTTTAACGTTAGAATTGAGTAAATCATATTGAACACCATTACATGGGAATAATACATATAAATGTAGAGGGTCCTGGGAATGACAATTAGATTTCACGATTATAAACAATAGAATATTTAATAGTTAGTCTCAATTAATCACAATTTAGTAGACTGTAATCAAAAAGAATAATTCAATGATAATAATATTATATTAGATTGTAAAATGGAAAAGGGGAAATAAACACTAATATTAGAATTTAAGACTATTTTATTGTAAAATTATGCAAGTATGCAACATAAAAAATTGTAATTACTAACCAAAGATATAAAAATGTCTAAAAAAAAAAAAATGTAATTTTAATCTAATTATATATATTCGGAGTGTTAAAGCAATAATTGTTAAAGTAATATGTATTAATGTAAACATATATACTATATAAAAAATGTAAGAAAGTCTTATCTAAAGAATAATTTGTAAAAGATTTCTGTCTTGCAGACCGAAACCTTTTTTTTAGTGGGGAGGTGTTATGGGCCTCCATGCATACTATAATATCTGATTATCAGTATATTTAAAATACACATTACGTAACTTGTAATAATCTAATAATGTAATAATATTATATGTAAATATAAATTGGACATGTAACTAGGAATACTGAGAATGTCCTAATAAGGCGATTCGGCATTATCATATACTAATAAGGCGATTCGGCACTATCATGTATTAATTTGGCGATTCAGCACCAAACAGCAAGGGCAACAGTCCACGAGACCATAAAAGGTCATAAGCCTATTCCTGGAAATCACCAAACAACCGGGTGCAGCTTTCCAATGACGTCAATCGAGCCATATAAAAGAGGGTCCGAATCAACCACAAACCAGATGAGTTCTAGTCACGGAACTGCAAGCAACTTCACGTCACTCTGTTTTATGAATTGTTATAACACTTTGAATTATTTAAATAAACGTATTGTAAAAGTTAAAGTCTCACATTTTATTAAATTAAAATTCATCATCGACTGCACAAGTTGAAATCTAGCCGGTGGCACGTAACACTTGACACTTCGGACTTTCTTCTTCAGAATTTCTTCTTGTATTTAATTAAATTATAAGCATAGATTTACTTTAACTCAAAATTACACGGCATTGACTAACTTATTGTTTAACGAACTGGAATCCCGATATCCATTTCTGGAATCCGTTTTCCCGATTCGACCGGATGAAAAATCCATATATATATATATCTAATTTAGGTCCGTCCAATCGCGGCGATCGTTACCTGTTTCCCTCGCGCCTCCGTGACGTTTCGCCCCGCATGACGTCACTTCTCCGCGGTCGACCGCTTACCTTATCTACCTTTTCGTGTCCGCTGCACCGCTGCCGGACCGTTTAAATATCCCGATTTTCGCCAACTTCGACCGCTAGGTAGGTAGGCATTAAGCGTCAGGCGATAGGATCTGTAAGTACCCGGTTCGAATCCTGCCCGTACGGTTCGACGTTTGTATCGTAGAAATTGTTTTTGTACGGACGCCGTCGAACTGCACTCGCCTTCGAATTGCACAGCCGCCATCGGAATTGCGATTTGTTTTTTTTTTCGCCTCCGATTTTTTTTTTTTTTTCGTTAAAGTTTTAACTTTTTTTTTTTCGTTGTTTAAGTTTTAACTTATTAACAAATATATATGTGATTTCTAATTGTTTTCATATTTTTTTTTTTCATATATTTTCATATTTTCATATTTTTTTCATATTTTTTCTAATTACACACAGCTAAAAAGCAATGAAATCTTGGTATGTTTTTAATATTGCTTTTAATTAAATTACGTTAAATTTCATATGATTTATTTTTCCAAATAGCCGTATGTTTTAATTATACTTTTTATTATTGGAATGGAATTCAATGTCATTGGTGCTAATGATACTATTCAAAATAAAATGGTACGTATTACATTCAACTTCAACTAAGCTTTAATTGAAGGTCTCGGTGCAAAAACCAGATACGTCCATTTTCCATAATGTTCAGGAAACACAAAAAAACTATCTATAAAATTGCGGAAATGAACCAAAAATTAAAAACGTGTTGTTATTCTTATTGTAAGATTAAGATACATCACTTAAACAAGTTCTCTTTGGTTTGAATTTAATATCCATAAAAATATTTATAAAAAAACTAATAAATTATGTTAATTATTATTGAGAACAAATTACTTTATCAGTCCACAAATATATTATAATATCATTAATTTTTATTGTTTAAATGGTTATTTAGTTCTCGTTTTCATCAGCATCTTCAGATGCAACTAATGAAGCATAAAAAACTAAGACAATCACAGGTGGTACATACTTCGAAACTAGATCTTGAATGTCTTTCAATTTAGCTGGTTTTAAGGGCAATATTTGATTGTAGAGTTTTTGCATGGAAATCAAGTGTAACTGAAGGTTTTTCTAAAGTAATATTGTTCCCTGTTAAATTAGTATTGGCTTCTCTACTGACTAATAATCCTTCTGATGAATAAATCATTGATCTATACATCATAAGGGTTAATTTATGTTGTGCTTTGAATTTTGTTTTAAGCAATCAGAATAGTTAAAAATAATATCTTGAGTAGCATCTATCTCAACAAATTTTCTACATGTTTTAGACACAATATTTTGATAGGTAACTGGTAAAAACACTCTTTCTTGACGCTTTTTTTTGTTTTTCAATCAGGCCAAAGTTTCTATCACATGGTAAGAAACTGTGTCCTGGTTCTGAATAACGATGAATAATTTTTGAAATTCCATGTTTCTTTGTTTTTGCCACAGTATATAAATATTGAATTAGGGAATGGTTCTTGTTCTGTGCACTGCAATTATCAGAAAACATGTAAATTGTATCAACTCCTTGATCCAAGTAATTGGTAAAAAAGTGTTCTATAAAATTCATTACTTCATTTTTTCCTTTTTTACCTACTGTCTCGTTATACATGTAAAATTAAGATTTACCAGTTCTGCCAGAAAAAATACAAAAATTACATACCCAGATCTGGCGTTTGTAAAACACATCACCAGCTGGGACATGAGGTAGAGGCATGTTTTGCTGATAGTCAAATGCCAAAACTTCACACTTATTATCCAACACTTTGGATATGGTTTGATATTTCTTTAGATCTTCATAGAATAGTTCAGCTTTTTCAATATGCAATGCTTTTTCACTAACCAAATTTGACTTTATCTCTTCATCAGTCTCAAAATCAATTTGATTTTTAAGCATGTTACATAACTGACAAGTATCTGTTCTAGGGTGATCAAATGACATGTTAAAATTCAATGAAAAGTAGCGACTAAAAAAATCATATGATACGATAGGTACTACATTTACTTCTCCATCTTGTATTTTTTTGTACGCTTCTGGTTCATATTTTTCCAAATAAAGGTTATGCATGATTTTTTTTGTTAAATCTGGTGATAGGTAAGTAACATTTCCATTTGATTCTCTGCTATAGTGACTTTGACTATTCGGGAAGCTTCTAATATGGTCATCGAGTTGCTTTAAAATATTGTCTGGGATTTTGTTTGAACGGTTAGAATGTTTTCCTCTTAAATCTTTAGGGCTAGGATTTTTGGATTTAATACAATACACTAATCAATTTAGTCTTTACATTGTTATACCAAAGACAGATATGAATGCTTTTTTACAAACATTATATTCTTCATAATTAATTTTTAATTGAAACTTACAAACAACTGATTTGGATTTTTTAACCCCAGATCTAGGTCTAAGACGCATAATATTTTTTCCTTGGATTAAACCACATAAATATGTGTCTTTTTTTCCTTTTCCCCATTATCATTAAAAGTATTAAAAATATCAGCCCTGTCATATTCCGATATTTTAGAAAAACAGTTGTTTTTACAAGTACAAGGTGTACCTGGTAATCTATTATCTATAACTTTTCCACTTGTATTTTGTACTCTAAGCCAAGGGCTTTCCTGGTCTTGGCTTGATTCCTATTCCATAAACTTGGTTTTCGGCGCCTCTTCTTACCTAACCTTTGACTATTACCTATGTTTTCTTCATAAGTGCTAGAAGCTTCTATTACCCGCAATGTAGTAGATGGAAAATTAATGTGGTTTTGTTCAGAACCATTAGGGTAGTTATTATTGCTATCATCATCACTGTTATGAGCTAATATATTAGATATCGCTTGTTTATTGTTATTTAAAAATATTGATGTACCTGAATAATTATTAGCCTTTTAATCATTTTCAAGCAGTATTTCATAAGTGTCCTCGTCAAAATCAGATACAGCTAAACTAGAATCACTGTTCATTCCATCAATATGAAAATCTGGATCAGATATTATATTATATTAATATTATAATAGCAGAAAATAGTGACAATGAGAATAATTTATCTGAACCATTAAATATAGAAAATACGGACCTAGACCTCTTAGTTGATTTTATTGAAAATTCAGATGATGATTCTAATTATATAGAAAATGGTAATGAAAATAACATATTATTTAGTTTTTCAAAAGACCAACCTCTTACATCATTATCTTATGACTCATTTAATTTTAATGAATTGTTTGGACCTAACGTATTAGTAGACATTAAATCACCCATGCAAAACTTTGATATATATTTTTCTGATTATTATCATTATATTGTTGACCAATCTAACTTGTACTCAAACCAATGTGGCAAAAATTTAAATTTATCTATTACTGAATTCAAAGCTTTTTTGGTATTCTTATAATAATGGGGTTTCATAGATTACCAAGTTTAAGGCTTTACTGGAGTGCAGATGAAAATTTTCATAATCAACGAATATCAAATATTATGACCCAAAAAAGATTTTTAAATATATTACGATATTTACATTTAAATGATAATAGTAAAATGCCTCAAAGAGAAAGTCCTACATTTGATAAATTATACAAAATTCGTCCAATGATAAACCATTTAAATAATGTTTATGGTACAAATTTTCTCCTGATAGGAATTTAAGTTGCGATGAAAATATGGTTGGATTGAAAGGACGGTCTGGAATTAAGCAATACATGCCAATGAAACCAGTAAAAAGAGGATTTAAGATATGGGCTATATGTTGTGCAATAACTGGTTACTGTTAAATTATTATATATGAAGGAAAAAGAGACTCAAAGGAAAAAGGATCTCTATGTGAAAAAACAGTACTGGAAATGACAAATAACTATCAAGATAAAGGATATTGTGTGTATTTTGACAGATTTTTTTCCAGCATAAATCATGTTTCAGAATTACTAAACAGAAAAATATTTGCTAGTGGAACTATATTACAAAATAGAAAATATTTTCCTAAAACTTTATTAAAAGCAGATAAATCTTTTAGCGTGGGTGTTTATGATTTTGCTTCATCAGGAGAGATTTCAGTATAGAAGTGGATGGACAGAGGGAAAAAACCTGTAGTAGCCGTATCAACTATTCATAAGGGTGAAGATATTACAGTGGTTAAGAGGAAAAATAATATTGGTATTAGAGAAGATATTAAATGTCCTAAAAGTATTGCCGAATATATTAAGTATATGGGCGCAGTTGATCATTTTGATCAACTACTAGAATAATACAATATAACTTGGAAGTCTCGAAGATGGTGGATTAAGCTCTTATATTATTTTTGTGATGCCACTATTGTTAATTCATATATAATGTATACTACAACTGTTAAACTTAACTCAAACAGAGAGAAACCTTTGACTCATCTACTGTATCGTTCTTCATTAGCTGATGAGTTAATTGGGCAATTTTGTAGCAGAAAAACTCTTGGCCCTATCAAAAGTATCCCTTCAACTAAAAGAAAGCCTAAAAATGATGGAAAGGGCCGTATTATATTACCAGGAAACAATAGCAGACTACAAAATGTGGGTAATCACATGTTCATTGCTGGAAAATATAATCGCTGTAGGCTTTGTAGCACTAAAACAGATGTCAAAAGATCAAAAATCCACTGCCATGAATTTTTTGCCTTTTCATTCACATTATAACTTCTAGTTTCATCACCAGAAAATTACAAATAAAAATTTGAATTCTTTTTAGTATTATTTAGTTTGTAGAAGTTAATAGAATGTAATTCTTAAAAGTATATAGCTTTTATATTTTATAATTTAATAATATATTAATTATTAATGTTATTTTATTTACAAAGTGATACTTCAATATTTTCAAGTCTGAAAAATTGTTATATTGTTATTTTATTTACAAAGTGATATTTATATATTATGTTTAAATACTTTCATAAGTCTAAAATATTGTTATGTTATTTTATTTACAAAGTGATATTTATATATTATGTTTAAATATTTTCATAAGTCTGTAATATTGTTATGTTATTTTATTTACAAAGTGATATTTATACATTATGTTTAAATATTTTCATAAGTCTGAAAAATTGTTATGTTATTTTATTTACAAAGTGATGTATTATTTTTAATGTTTTATTCAAAATGATGTTTTAATAAATCAAGTGATATATTTATTTTTTAAGTAGAATTTGGAATTAATTTATTATTTTTATTAGTTGAGAATTTTGCATGCAAAAACTGTGATTTAATTATATTTTATAGTAATTTAATTTTTCAAAATGTATGTATGTATGAAAAAAGTTAAAAGATCATAATAACTCAAAGTCCAATAAAGTTCATAGTTCATTATAGTTTGGTGGCACATATTTCAGCCACCATCCACAAGGCGAGATTTTGATTGTCCATTGATGTTCCCTTGGACAAAAATGTTACAAATAAGTAGAAGAATGGTAATAGTTAGCTAATTCGATGTTAACAAAAAAAAAAAAAAATAGTCCTGCCCGTTTATGGTAATATTACAAGTGGTCTCCACACATGCCACAGTCTAGATTATATCTTTATCATAAAAATAACTGTGCACATCTACAATAAAAATCAAAGTGGTTTTTATTTATACCACTAACCCATAAAGGGTTAAGAAAATCATGTTTTAAAAAAAAAAAACAATTTTTGTCGAAGGAGATGACATAATATGGTCTATGATATTATTGACAAAATGGGTATATGCATTGGCATTGGCAATTACGACAGAGGAGAAGCTAAGTTTTAAAATGTACCTACTTTTTTAAATTTTTATATCTGGTCACCATAACCTATGGGCTACAAGTGTACAAGTACACTACATAGACTACGAAAGTGCGAACTATCACCTATCTATTTTAATTGAAAAATAATTCATAATTAACATGGAAACCATTCATTGCTTATTTTTTAAATACCTACCCTGACTACCTATTTCTATACTCAACTTAAAAATACAAAAATGAATATTTATCAAATACTAATGTTATACTAGTTATCAAATACTATCAAGCACTAATGTCAAATTATAAAAATAAAACATCAAAATATATTAAACATAGGTACTATCACAAATGGTGGAATATTAGCTAGGTACTATTTACATTTACTAGGTAAACAAAATACTTACAGTGTCAAACATGTCGGATGGTCCGAGTCACAATTTTCAGTTCCTCGTTTTTGTTTATCGAGTTCTTTATATTCCCTCTGTGGGATTTTTTTATGTGGTTCCACAAATTTGTTGTGTTTGAACCCATAGGCGGAACCAGAGTTTTACATTTGAGTGTGCCCGGCTTTTTTTTGTAGTTATTTTTTTATCTATTTGTATAAATGAATGTAAAAATAAAATATTTCAAATATACGACACTTGTTTACTTACCAATGCTATAACTTATTGTATAATGTAAAACAATGTACCTGGTGGTATACAAAATACTATTTTTTTTTATTATTCATGAAATCAAAAGAAATGGTTATAAATTTACAAGTTTAAACAAATACAGTTTTGATTACATACCTCCTGTAAGATATGTAATATGTTAGTATGTAGTGATTATAATAATTTATTGTTTTATTTTATAATATATTAGTTCAAAAATCATTATTTTATATTTATTAATAAATAAACTGAAACCACACTAGTATAATTTTTTGTATTAATTTATAATAACAATCGTCTTTGAAATGGCACAATACTTTTAAATTCTTCTATAACTTCAGAAGCTTCAACATTGGCAGTTAATTCTTGTTCGACATATAATAGCATGAGTGATTCCAACCGATCTTGTTTCGTAGTTGATCTTAACTTCGTTTTTACGTGAGTCAATTTAGAAAACGCCCTTTCGCAAGAACAACTTGTTACAGGGATGACAGAAAAAGTTTGAATTGCTGCATTAAAAGCCGTGTATATTTTTATATTTTTCATTTTCTTGCATCCACTGGATCCATCCACTTAATGTTGTTGCTGAATTTCCAGTTGGTAACAGTTTGATTTGCTTTTAACAATTTTATTTCTGCCATTAATTCATCTTGAGAAATTTTGAATTTTTCTTTTAAAACAGCTGCTTCTTCATTATTTAATGTTAGATTTAAGAGATTTCCCACAGCATTTATAATTTTTGATTGTTTCCTGCTGAAATCTTAAATCTAATGGACGCTACCATATTATCTAACTTTTGGTAAAAACACAAACTTCGTAATTCTTCTTCCTTATTTTCATGACTATGTTGTGTTTTGGCAAATTCATCGAAGCGACTTGATACCATCCGTTTTGTAACTAATGGAATATCTATTTCTAGTTCTATGCACACATTTTTTGCTTCAATTTTTTGAAACTCAGTTTCATTTCTTAAATTTATAAAAGCTGCTCGAAGAGACTTTATGCTGGCGATAGCATTAATTAGATTAATATCAGGACTTTGCAACAATTTACTTACTTTAACAATTAATTGAAGTATTGGGTGCATCATTGTTAACCGAATATAAAATTAAAAGATTTTACTTGATGTAATAAACCAATTCCTTTAACTTTAACATCACTTTGCTTAGTTGTTTTCAATAATTTCAGTAAGAGCTCTAAGGATGGCTGAATAATTAATTTTATCACGGCAACAGCTTCCGCGCGACAAGCCCACCTAGTCGTGGAAAGAGGACTTTAATGTTCTCAATGTTGAACCGATTTCATTAGATATTTTTTCAAAAGTTGCGTGTCGTGAACAACTCCCTTCAATAAATGTGTAAATAAATTGTACAATTCCAAAAAATCAAAAATTAATCTATTTCCTTTGTCTAGTGTACAAGCATCGACTAAAACTAGGTTCAAACAATGTGCGTAACAATGCACATATACAATATTGCTGTTTAATTCTTTACATCTCATCTGAACTCCTGATACACTTCCTGACATGGCTGCCGCGCCATCAAAGCAGAAACTGATAACACAATTTTTCCAATCTACTTTTCAATACGGAGAGAACAACTTTTAACTCATTGAAAATAGCTTGGGGCATCTACAGATGTAAGTCTGCGAATAGTTACTAAATGTTCTACTGAAGAATTAAGCTTATCATCAAAAAATCTCAAAACAATTGCCATTTGTTCGTGGTGTCCACAATCGCTTGTTTCGTCAGCCATTATTGAAACAAGTTTGTTCTGGACGGAATGTGATATTTTCGTAATATTATGTTGCTTATGCTGATAATAATATCGTTTTGGATTTTTCCACTAGTGTTTAAAGCATTTGAGGTCCATTTGTTAGATGATCTTTTAAAGTAGGGTCATATTTCGACACTAAATCTACTAAATCTAAAACAGTCCTCGTGCCATAATGATTTTACTCTCGTCATGGCCTCTAAATGGTCTACCTCCTTTTGCTAAACAAATAACAATATCAATCAACATTTCCATTATCTGACGATTTTTTATTTTAACTTGATTTTGCTTTGAAATAAACACCTCCTTTTGCTCATCTAACAAAATATCAACTGATTTGTCTTTTATATAACTGCTCCAAGAAGAAACGCTATGTTGATGGCCTTTAGATTTTTCATGGTGACGGAAACATTCGTTTGCTCTATGCCAATTCTTAAATCCTTTTTTTATAAAAGCAAAATCAATATGACCTTTTGTTGCTGGATCGTTTAAACAAAATACACGACAGTAAAAACAAAATGCAGAATCAAGAACTTTACTATATTCTAACCAAAAATACTTATTGTACCATTCGAATTGGAAACTCCTATATTTTGAGCCTATCATTGTTCATTTGAAAATCAAATTTTGGTTGGTAGGGACCTTTGTCAATTCTATCTTTTTTTTCTAATCTTGAAACGGGTATCTCATTTATAGGGTCATCTGCATCACCGAAAATCTATTTGTTAAGAACTTTATTATTTGGTAAAGCAATGTTTGGAGTATTTTTTAGATCTTCATTTTTGTTGCACTTGAATATAAATTTATCCATTTTCTATCTTCAATAACAAATTTTAATAAAAACTATTTTGAATTCGATTATTCAAATATAATGTATTATTATTCCTTTTCCTCCTAATAGATCACAACCCGCGTCGAGACATCGACAATCAAAACGCCGGCGAAAAAAGACAATCGATTAGACAATGTAGTAAAATATGTGTATAATATTCGTATATTGATATATTATGATATCACTCATAATGTCTCTAAATATTTATAATTTTTATATTTTGTCAGATAGCGTCTAGTCAATGATTTGTGATTTTCTGTTGGGAAATAAGACACTTAATATATTATGTATTTAAACGAAAAATATTTGTTTTTATTTTATTAAAAGACAATAGCTAATTTTAATAAATACTAAAACATATTTATAATTTGTAAAATTGTGATCAAATTTTGATTTATTATTAATAACCAAAAAAAGATTAAAATAATAATAATAATAATATTCAGTTATCATCAAGACATTTAATATTTGGCATTATTTATACAAAATAGATGATAATAAATATTTAGTCCTGTATTTTCGTATTTAATATCTGGCCACCCAACATTTTATAATATAGTACAGTACTTACATTTAAAATTTAGAAATCCGTCGTCCGAGGTTGTTGTACACAAAATGAACGACTTAACGATAATATTATATTACCTAGTGTATGTGAGTTGCTTCAATCACGACGTAACGTTAAATGAAATAACAAAAACAATCAAACTATTATTTCTTAATCGTCTTCGTCGACCGTCGTTATCAGCGCGGTCTCGGTTTCCGAAAAAAGGCAATATTTTTGCGCTAAAAATAGTTACCAGTTGGCAGTCACCGCTATAAATTGTCTATTAGTCTAAGTTTTCATGTTGATGTCGACGACAATAACAATAAATCTAATTTAAAATGTACGATAATATAGTGATTTAAAATCTAAACATCCACACTTCGTTAATAATGTAAAAAAATAGCTATTGGTAAAAAATACATTTAGTTATTATTTTATTTTAGAGATTTATTCTGAACACTCGTAGTTTAATTTAAAAACTGAAATTCAATTAATGTGTTATGTTATTAATGAATTTTTTTTTTTGTACATTAGGGTGTGCCTCGACACACCCGGCACACCCCTGTAGATCCGCATATGTTTGAACCCGAGTTTGAAAAACTTTTTTGAAAAACACACATCACAAGTCACCCTGTATCCACATTCGGACTTAGTGAAAACATTCCACACTAAACTCATCTTCGAGTGAAATCGATAATAGTTAATAAATAATAATGAAAATGTAATAATTTTTAACTCGGTACAATGCACGAAACCGGAATATAAATAATAGAATATTACGAAATACAAGTTATGACTGAATACTGATAGCAATATTAGCAGGCGCGGATTCAGAAGGGGGTGCTATAGCACCCCCCCCCCCCCTTGGCGTGTTGCAACCTGGTCAAAAACAAATATTTTACGCTATATGTACTTTTCAGTGGGTCGAGTACGTTATACTAAATTGGTAACAAAATAAAACTAATATTTTTTTTTTATATAAGTAATTTTTTCCTCAACAATACTGATAAGCAGGGCTCGTAAGTTCATGCATCCGCATGTTTTTTCTGCTACACAGGAAAACATGCTAACTGAGATACAAATCCGTTTCATAACAGTAGTAACAAAAATATTAAGTTTAATAGTGCATGTTTTTGCATGTTTTTGGTGTTAAGAGGACGTGATACCACCAATTCTGAAGTGTAAAAACATCCATACGGAGAATAGCGATTACTCGTTCTATTGTGGATTTAGAGTAAAATCGCCTATAACAAATTTTAAAGAAAACAATATTTTGGAGACGACCTCATATCCTTTATTCAAAATAGAGCCTAATAAAATACTTACAGCTATTTGAAAAAAAGTAAAATAATTGGAGTTTTACACATTAAATTAATCAAGAAAAAATTTAAGTAATCAAAAACGGATATACGGTTATCTTCAAAATTTTGTTAGCTTTCTTTTTTGATATAGGTATTTTTACTCTAAAACCACTCTGGACAGAGTATTTGTAATTCTCCATAACTATGTTTTACTATTGTATACGTCGTATGTTAAAATTTATCTATCTGTCACGTGCTGTTCCTTGTGGAAAAATGGTCAATTAGTATTACGTGTAGTCGTCGGTGACACCCTGCTCCATTCCACATACACACCGCGATATCGTAATTTATTATTACGAAGAAAATAATATTTATATGATTTGGAATTGTGCTATATTGAACCACCAGCACGCCGTAATAGTAACGCACGGTCACCCTTCCACAAAATTACAATACAAAAATAGTTTTTTTCTAATAATGAACGTTATCACAGCAGTTGGTGTTTTCGAAGTCTGAAGTTCCTAATATTATATTGTAAATATATATATATATATATATATATATATTATATATTATATTATATTATATTTTTATTTATACACCTGAATGGACACACTTAGAAATTATTCAATATGATGACGCTTTTTGGAGTACAACAATGGAATAAAAATAAAAATTGTATGTATTTTTAAATTAGTTTTATAATTTTGAGCTAACTATTAAAATGTTTGTTGTATAGATTTTACGAAGAATGTTTAGTACTGGAAATTATCGACCCTCAATATTGTAAGCGATCGTTGAAAAGCGACATATATGAACCTGCACATATAAAAGAAAATATAGAAAATTATAAAAAAATTAAAAATAATAAATTGAGTAACAAATGATTCACATTGTACTTAATATAGTTGTATATTATATTATATATCAACAAAATAAGTATTTATTATATATTATTTATTTACACCTATCCACCTACGTACTTAACCAAAACTTTAACTTGGAATTTCGTTTTAATTTTTATTATACATCTAAGAATAAAAACTGCAATTTCATATAAAAAAATGTAAACAATATTGTATGATATAACGTATTTATAATTAAAAAAATTATATATATATTAGGGTGGCACTCACTTATATAGGTAAATTTTTTTTTTTTTTTACTTCGTCTCATATTTTAATATTGTTTCATTTCGTATAAAAATGCTTGATTGAAAGTTTGGTACAAATCAATAAATATTTGAAGGTCGCTCAAGACATTTTGATTTTAAATGTAAAGTATTTTTATTTTTATGCTATCTTGTGTAATACACTACACAGCGCCAGTCGCTATATTGTATCTATATAACAGATTAGATAAGAAATGTGTATAGGTTATTAATTTTATCGATTATAGTAATTTTTAGTTAGTTATGTAAAGTTTCTATAGGTGCACAATTCGCATGGTCTGTTAGGAGTCACGCTCGGAAATATCTATATACGTCCAAGTGCAATAATTTATGTGATCTTTATATACAGCCAAACATACATTTTTGTATTTTTATATTTGTATCATTATGACTCAAGTAAGTAAAGTATTGCAGAAAAATCGAGGTATTTGGTAAATTGGATCAACATCGGAAACTATTACTGGGAACAAATTGCCATCAAACCGTCAAGCATTAGGTAAATATTTTTATTAACATTTGGATAAAAAATATACCATTCAACAAAGCTCTATTTTAACTGCACGTGAAGTTATCCAATTTTGGGTTAAAGCTAATATACCAACTAAACAAGAATATCATATTTCTAAAAAAATCAAAGAATTACACACAAAATGGATAAATTTAAAAAAAAATTCACTAAGACGTTCTGATATCCAAATAATAAATGAAAATAAATTTATAAACAGCCTCGATGATCTATTTGATATAGCACAGGTAAATGCTTTAAATTTAATTACCATTGAAGAAGACAAGTTGTTTTTGTTAGCTCAGAGAGAAAAGGGATGACGTGGGCATATGGGACCAAAAGATATAAACTTAGTTAAAATCGAAAAAAAACGAATAGAAACAAATAAAATATTGAATGAAAGAAAGCGTAAAGAAAGTGAAAGAAAATTAGAATCAGCATTTCAAGTACAATTAATTCGTTCTTCTTCGTCTAATGACGAGGAAAGTGACACCAATGATATCGAATTTGAAACGGTCAGGTCTAATAAAAAATCATCTTTTTCAAAAAAAAGAGCAAAAAATGTAGTTAATTCTGCCTTAACATCTGCGTTAGACAGAGGTAATGTAAGTAATAGAAATGCAACATTTGTATTAAGCAGCTGTTGCTCAATCAATTGGACAAGATATTTCTGACATTGCTTTAAATAGAGAATATATACGAAGAGCTTGGTGTCGTCATATGGAAAAAATTGCTGCAGAAATAAAATGTGCATTCGATCCGTCCATTTCACTTGTAATACATTGGGATGGAAAAATATTACCAACATTAACAAAAACAGAACACGTAGATCGTCTTGGTGTTTTAGTTTCTGGAAATGAAAATTTAAAACTTTTAGGTGTTCCACCGTTATTTAGGGGTACGGGGAAATTAATCTCTGAAGCAGTTTATGAATTAATTAATAACTGGAACTTGTTGAATCGTATTCAGTTTATATGCTTTGATACAACTGCTAGCAACACAGGACTTATAAGTGGTGCTTGTGTGTTGCTAGAAAAAAAATTGTGACGAAATTTATTAAAATTGGCTTGTAGACATCATATTTTTGAAATTGTTGTGGGCAAAATATTTGATCATTTAATGGGCCCATCAAATGGTACAAATATTGCATTGTTTAAAAAATTTTCAAATTCTTGGTTCAACATAAATCAAGAAGCATTTGAAAATGGTTTGATGAATTCATTTCTATCACCAAAATTAAATTTGATAAAAAATGATATGGTAAAATTTATCTTTAATCAATTATCTATGTTTCAACCTCGTGAAGATTATAAAGAATTATTGCAGTTGAGTTTATATTATCTTGGAGAAGAGCTTCCAGAAAAGAATGGTTTTCGAAAACCTGGAGCTTGTCATCGAGCTAGGTGGATGGCTAAGATAATATATTGTATAAACATTTTTTTATTTCGGTCACAATTTGAATTAAGTGAAACAGAGCTATTAAATTTAGAATATTTTATTTTGTTTATAATTAGAGTATATTTAAAAGTATGGTATACTTCTACTGATGCCTCAGGTGCACCTCTAAATGATTTAAATTTTTTAAAAGATTTGCATAATTATGGAAATTCAAGTAATGGGATCTATAAATAAGCATTAAAAGTATTTTTAGGACATTTATGGTATCTTAGTGATACATTAATAGGCTTAGCATTTTTTGACTACCGAGTTTCAGATGAAATTAAACTCAAAATGGTTAAAGCTTTAGATAAAAGTGGAGCTGATAACCCTGAATCAAGAATAAAAATTTCCGAAAATCTTATTTTAAATAGTGAATTATATGACTTTGTAACAAATAATACATATAAACTTTTTACAGCTCTTAACATTGAAATTGAATTTTTAAAAACTCATCCAAAAACTTGGAAAAATAATGATGAATATCTCGATGGGTGTGATAAAATAAAAAAACTTAAAGTGGTAAATGACGCAGCAGAAAGAGGTAGGTATAGCATTGATGACATCATTTAATGGAACTCTCACCAACCAAGAAGAACAACAGCAGTACCTCCTTCAAGTCATTTAAAACATAGACAAGAGTTTCCCAACTCCAAAAAATCAACTTTATTAAATTTATGATTCATTAAAACATGTAATGTATATTTTTTTCACTGATAAAACTGTAATGGCTTGTATAGTAAATATTTAGTTTTGTTCAAATAATTTTAAATAATCAAATAATACATTATTCCGATAAACAATTTTGTTTTTTAACTATATCTCATATTTTATATTTTTAAGTTTCTTGAGCGACCACTTAATATTTGTTAAATAACTTCAGTAGTATAAAATAGGGTGTTCTGGAGCTCCTCCGCCTTAAATTTTACATGTAAAAGCATAGTTCCTCTATGTATAGGCAACCCGTAGTACAGATCCTCCCAAACTTGTATGAATTACTCGATATAGGCAACCTGCAACACACATCTGATACAATATAATCATTAATTTCTGTTATCAGATATTATTGTTATCAATGATATCACATTTTAAATAATCTACTCTCATATATCGCCACCATACCAGCTGTTTGATCCAGATACCGTTAAAATAATGCAAAAAATCTTCATAAGGTTCGAACCTGACACTACGAGCATGGATATAAAGTACCGCTATTGGACCACGGTTAGTTATTATGTTTTTTCCATCATATTATAATGAATTATATTGCAGGAACTTGATAGACATACAGGCATACATACATACTTACATACAAACACACACACACATAATATATAATATAATATACCTATAAAGAAACACCTCGCTTAAACAAATGTTACACTTTAGGATGTACTTATCATACATCTTCACAAAGAAAAATATACACACACTCCCACGCACATACATATACAAACATACATAGCTACACATACTTTTACTTGTAATACTTACATATATAGATATAAAACACATCAATCATATACACCAATACAACCGACTAAGATACATAACTTGTATACAATATATAATAATTTATATATACTTTCATAAGCATTATCATCAAAACTTTATCACATAAAGAGCGTTACTACAATACATTTAATGTATAGACAAACGATAGCGGTTTTCATTATTACCGATAGATAACGCTATTCACATTTCATGATTAAAACCATCGATTTTAAGGCATACTCTTTGATTAATAATCATAATGAATACACAAATTAGGTATAAAATATGGATCGTAGTACTATTTTAACGTGTATTCTCATAGGAATCCCTTAAAAATATCAATTTATAAAATACTAGATGACCGATAAACACAAAGTACACAATCAGACTTCTACACTTCACGAATGGAGTATAAACAGGATACATATCACCCGAGTTTTATGATTAGAGTTCTCGCTTTACGGATCATCAAGTTTTTTTTCATCACTTTAATTTTGGTTTATTAATTTTCTCAAGTGTTTTATTTGATCGTCAGTGTTTTTATTCAAGTACAGTTCGTAATTCGTATTCACTTTTATTCAGTTTAAAAATGTTTACGTGTACTGTATGTTCTAAAACCTTTACATTGATTAAAAATCTACGTAGACACGCCAAGTCGCATGATGTACCTAGTACAGTGTCGTGCAGTATATGCTCAGAAATATTCACACGGAGAGATAACCTCATCAGACATAGCAAGGAAAAACATCGTAAGTATTTAACAATTTAATATATTTGTAAACAAGACGACAAAGTCTAAAACTTGGTTTCATTACACTATCTAAATATAATATTATTTTAAATTATATAACTATTAATATCATTTCCAGGCACAAATATTGTAATTCAACAAGGACCAACCATAACCAAACGAGAAATTCAAGATTTTTTTAAACCAGCTGAAGACATTTACGATTATAATGGTAAATATCTTATTTATATGTTTATTCACTTCCTATGATATAACAATAATATAAATATATATATATACATATATTATTAAATAATAATATGAACACCTCTCATATATACGTATTTACTAGTATTATTATTTCATGATATACAAAATAATGTATATATCTAAATAATTTCAAATAAACATAATATGTAATATATATATTTATATATTTATATATATATATATATATATATATATATATATATATATATATATATATATATATATATATATATATATATATATATAATATATTATTTAAAGTTATAATTAGTGATTACTATTAATATTACATATTTATCTTATTTCAGTTCCTTCGGCTTCAAATCGCAATGATCTCAAACGTACACATGTGGAAAATTCAAACGAAGCAGTAAATGCTAAAAAAACACGTATGAACATCGTCAATACCCGCGGTTTCATTAAGACAGGCACATCGTTCTCAAATAAAATCAGCTGGTATTACATGAAAAATACAGATAATTTGTATAACTACAAAACATTTATAGCATCATCAAAAGAATACTTAATTCAATTACTTAAATCATTATCGGCAAAACAACCAATCAAATTCAACCTGAAACTAGAAGCGACTTACAGCCGACCAAACGTAGAGAATTCAGCCGAGAACCGTGCGTTTAAAACTTCAGCTAAAGAAATTTTTATGGATACGGATATCAACTCAATAGTAGAACAAGCATTCGTAAAATTATTAGCCGAAGAGGATGTTTATACATCTAAAGGAAGTGGTTTTACTTTGGAAACCATAGACGGTTTATTATTAGGCGTATATTATTATACGCCTATGGGTGGCTCATCGTACATTCCGTTACCAAATTACATTAAGAATAAAAAAGCTGTTATCAATCCACAAAACTCAGACCAACAGTGTTTCAAATGGGCAATCATAGCAAGACACGTTTCGGGTAATGCCAAAAATCAAGTGGCTGAAAATTATACTTCACTTGAAGAAAAATACAATTTCGACGGTTTAACATTCCCAACAACTGTGAGGGGAATAAAAACATTTGAAAACAATAATCCAAAAATATCAGTCAACGTTTATGGATTAAAAAAAGAAAAGAATAAGAAACATATTGTTTATCCACTTAAAGTTGTGGATGAAGAAAAATCAAACCATTTTGACTTGCTATTAATCACGAAAGGCGATAAAAGCCATTACACCTACATCTCTAATTTTTCCCGGCTTATTAGAGCACAAAAAACTATGCATAAAGAGAGTGTTGTGTTTTGTAAACGGTGTTTTACAAGTTTTGATAATCAGAAATGCAAATTCAAGTTGAGCGGGGAGGAGGCATTAGAACAGCACAAAAAGATATGTGGTGAACACAAGCCAATTCTTCCTAAGATGCCTGAGCCCGATACAATGTCGGAGTTTAATGCATGGCATAAAACACAACGGCACCCCATAGTAATTTATGCACACTTCGAGGCACTTCTCGTTAAATGTAACGAGAAAAAAGGAAAAAATACAACTGTAATTCAAAATCATGAGCCTATGAGCTATGGTTTTTTCGTAAAGGCCGATGACCACATACCAAACAAACTCCTTGAAGAATTTGAAATACCAACATCACCAGTTATATACCGTGGAAGTGATCAAAATAAAGAGGTAGCAAAACATTTTGTACAAAGTATTGTGGAAATAGCGGAAAAAATTGACAAATTGCTAAAAACCATTATACCTATAATTTGGACACCTGAACAACAGCGATTACATGATGCATGTAAAACTTGCAATTTATGTAAATGTATTTTTTCTGACAAAAATAAAAAAGTGGCAGATCACTGCCATTTATCAGGCAAATATAGACAAACTTTATGCAATACGTGTAATCTCAAGCTTCAACAACCAAATTTTGTACCGGTTTTCTTCCATAATTTAACAAACTATGATGCACACTTTTTGGTAACTGAGCTTGGATATGACACGAACACAATTTCTGCAATACCAAACAGCGAGGAAAAATTTATTTCGTTTTCGAAATATATCAACAACTCCTTCACAATCCGCTTCACAGATACATTTAGATTTATGGCCTCAAGCTTATCGACTTTAGCCAAAAATTTAATAACGCCCGAGTTCGAGAAGTTCAGAGAAACCGCAAAAGCATTCAAACATAATGATATGAACCTTGTCACACGTAAAGGTGTATATCCATACGAGTTTGCCGATAGTTGGAACAAGTTGGAGGAAACCCATTTGCCGAAGAAAGAAGATTTTTATAGTACATTGACAGAAGAACATATATACGATAGTGAATACGGACATGCAATCACAGTATGGAACAATTCCAAATGCAAAAACTTAGGAGAATATTCAGACCTATATTTGAAAATCGACATCATGCTGTTAGCTGATGTGTTTGAGAACTTCCGAGACCTTTGTTTGACAACTTATAGCCTGGACCCAGCGTTCTACTACACTTGTCCGGGCTTCTCTTTTGATGCGATGTTGAAACATACTTCAATGAAGCTCGAACTACTTCATGACTATGATATGTTGCTGATGATCGAAAAAGGTTAGTAAATAAACATTATATTTTTAAAATGTTCATATAATAATTTTATATTTTTAATGGTATTCGTGGTGGATTGGTCCAGGCCAGCATGAGGTATGCGAAGGCGAACCACAAAACGACTCCAGATTATAACCCGGCAAATCCGAAATCATGGTTGATATACCAAGACTGTAAGTTTTTTTTTAATTTTAATTTATTCAGTTAAATATATTTTTCTTAATTTAAGGTAATAACTTGTATGGGTGGGCCATGTCACAATACATGCCATACGGCGGGTTCAAATGGATTGAACCAACCCTCGACAGGCTAAATGATTTGACTGATACTTCTTCCATAGGAAGGATATACGAGGTGGATATATCCTATCCGCAAGAATTACATGATAAACACAATGAGTTGCCTTTTCTACCACAGAACGGTATACCTACTGGTTCAAAAGTGAAGAAACTAATGGCAACATTAGAGCCCAAGAAAAATTATATTGTTCACTACCGTAATCTACAACAAGCCATTAAAAACGGTCTTAAAGTAGATAAAGTAAGCGTTTATTTTACTACAATTCTGCGATGAAGATATTTTTAACATTATAATATTTGTAGGTACATAGAGTCATAGAGTTTAATCAGTCGGCATGGTTGGCTGATTACATCAACATGAATACTGAGATGCGTAAGAAGGCCACAAACGATTTTGAGAAAGATTTTTTTAAATTAATGAACAATGCAGTATTTGGTATGTTATTATAAATTAAAACTTTTAATTTTTCATAACATTTTCTCATGATTTTCCAGGCAAGACGATGGAAAATGTCCGTCAACGTGTTCAAATTAAGTTAGTATCTAGTGAAAAGTGTTTGCAGAAACTTATAAATAAGTCCACGTTCAAGCACTGTAACTCAGGATGATTAATTTTTATTATTAATTATTTTATCAAACACATACATTTAATGATATATTAATTATCATGATACCATACCTATAGTTGAAATTATTTAGATATATACATTATTTTGTATATCATGAAATAATAATACTAGTAAATACGTATATATGAGAGGTGTTCATATTATTATTTAATAATATATGTATATATATATATTTATATTATTGTTATATCATAGGAAGTGAATAAACATATAAATAAGATATTTACCATTATAATCGTAAATGTCTTCAGCTGGTTTAAAAAAATCTTGAATTTCTCGTTTGGTTATGGTTGGTCCTTGTTGAATTACAATATTTGTGCCTGGAAATGATATTAATAGTTATATAATTTAAAATAATATTATATTTAGATAGTGTAATGAAACCAAGTTTTAGACTTTGTCGTCTTGTTTACAAATATATTAAATTGTTAAATACTTACGATGTTTTTCCTTGCTATGTCTGATGAGGTTATCTCTCCGTGTGAATATTTCTGAGCATATACTGCACGACACTGTACTAGGTACATCATGCGACTTGG